>JABTXL010021644.1:4986165-5051210 GCA_025134845.1 Neodon shergylaensis
GAAGGAAGGAAGGAAGGAAGGAAGGAAGGAAGGAAGGAAGGAAGGAAAAAGGGAGAGAGAAGAACTAAAGATTCTTTGGCTATTAGCAACCACTGATTCACAAACTTTAACACATTTGAGAACTTTTGTAGGAGTTCTGTAAACAAGAGAATTCTCCTTCAGAAACTATGGTTAAGTTATTTCATTTTTTTTTTGCACATTCATTGGCTTTTAATCTGAGCCCACATATGCAAAAAATACAAGTTTTTACTTATTTAAATTCTCTATATTTATTCAAAGCAGTCACGGACAGGACTTTAACACAAGGTTAACATGCATGGCATTTGAGCATTCATTTGGTCAATGCACACTTGCTAGCATGCCCACTGGGACAGGATTAATTGATCTAAGCAAGTGAGAGTCAGCACAAAATGCTTTTATATCACTCAGCCAGTGAATGAATGAGCTCCTCTTGCAGACCCTTTTCTGTAGCTGCCTTACTCCGTAAACATGGGCAGAAGTTTGCTCACCAGTTAGAATTGAATTGTTTTTAATTTATGTTTTTTAATTATTTTTAATACTTATTTTAGCTATCATGACCTGATACTATATTGTTTATGCTTTTCTGTTTTTTTTTATTTGCCTCAAATTTATACTTTCATTTTATTATTTGCTTAACTCATGTACTACATAACAAATATTTGTTTTCATTACACTTTCCTACTACTATGGGGGCATTGTAGTTTTTTCTGGTTCTGGTCACCTGCACTTATATAGTGCCAAAATGTTAATTCTCCCAACTGAATTTTGATATTGAAAACTTCCTTTTCAGTACAGTTTGTACTACTATGGTGTAAGTTACACATCTAAATGACTGATCCCTAAACATTATCTGCTCTTTGGCCTGTGCTTGTTTTGTTCAACATTTGATTCTAAAGGTGGAAAAAATTCATACTCCATTCCACCAATTTCCACTTAATAAAGTAATTATTTCTCTTTTCTTTTGTTTTCTTTTTCTTTGCTTTCTTTTCTTTTCTCTGAAAGAAGAAATATAATTAATTGCTTAAGATTTAATAGCATGGCGTTCGATTGAATGGCATTTCAAGTGTGCACTGCACAATCTTGTAAGCAGGGGGATGTGCTTCCCTAGGGCCTGGAGAGCTATGTTAGTCCCAGGTCTGTGAAGACTCCACTCTGTCCTCCTTTTACACATTTGCTTCTAAATCTCTGGGCAGATGATTCCTAAAGGGAGTGAGGAAATGAAGCAAGTTGAGACAGGAAAGTTGGATGAGAAAGAAGAGGGGGAAAGTGTTATATCCCCCACTCCTGCCAGCCTTTGGTCTGATTTTCTTTACACATGGGAAAGTAACAGCTGAAATGTGACCCTTAGGCTCACCCTTAGGCTTGAGCAATGTCCTGAAACTTGTGCTAAGTAGAGATGGAATTAGAAAGAAGCACATAAGATAAAGTAAACACACTTCATGGTCATCCAGATTTCTGCTGTTTTAACTAAAATTTGACTGATGTTTCATAGAATTACAATAGAATTAGAAAAAGAGTTTGTAGCTAAGACATGATCTTCTCTATGCTTTGTTTGCTATTCCCACTAGTTAAGTCTGTTGCTACATCTTTGAGTGGGAAGCTTGTTACTGCTGTAATAGTATCCTGTTTTTCCTTAACTTTTTGTTTACTTTCCCTGAATCTTCATGTTGAGAATGAATGAATCTTGTGATGTGCATAGCCTACTGTTTACTTTGAAGAGTACTGGGTAGCCTGTGCTGAGGGCTGGGACCAATTTGGATTAGAAAACAAATAAGATATAATCATTTGAAACCCGTCATTAAGCATGAACAACAGAAATAAGAAAATGACAGCAAAGCATATGTTTGACCATTCAATGGACTAAGATATTATTAAATGCAAGGATAGGACAATGAAGGCAATTACCATTATATTCTTTTATGAATATTTGCTTTTAAGACTGGCTATCAAAGAAGCAGAATCCAGCGAATCCAGCTGAGGGAGGATGTGGAGAGGGATAGGATTCTTAGAGGATCTGTATGACCACATTGGCCCCACTAAATGAACCTGTATTAGCTCAGGCACACCAAGACCAAGTTCTTGGTACAAAGGAGATTTATTTGCACAAAAGGGATAGAAGGCATAGACTAAGAGACAAAGACAGGAGACAGAGGACTAGGGAGAAGGAAAGGGAACAAGAGAGAGGGGTAAGGGGTATTTGTCCCCAGAGAAAAACAAAGGACTGCCACTGGATAGAGGGGAGACAGCTATGCCATAGAAAATGGTAGTTTATAAAGAAAAAAGGGAAACCCTATGTTAGGATGAGTGTCATTTATTTTAGTTGAGCATGTTAATTAGGTGAGCCAACAGAGGCTTTGAATTGCTGACCTCAATACTTCAAAAGCTCGATCTTGGTAGTCAGCCTCAGGAGGAGGAAGTGCTAACATAAGGGAACAGATTGTGGTGTCTAGCTTTAGGAATATAATTTAAGGGTTTTTAGCAATGCAGAGAGAATGGGAGAGAAGGGCAAGGCCTGCCAGAGCCATGGCCATCATACTCTTGCTGATCAGAGTCCCTTCACCCACCTGATGGAGATCAGAATTCCTTAAACCAACAATTCAACATTTGCACACTGCATCATGTCCTATCTTAATCTCTTTTTTCTCCAGGTGTTACTCTCTAACAGTTGATTTGATTTTATTTTCTAATTTATAACAATCTTTCACTGATGAGTTTTATTGTCAATCTTAAGTTTTTCAAAAGTTACAAGAAAGTAATTGAAGTAATAAACATTTATTTTAACATTATTTGGCTTATTCTCTTAAAGACATATGAGCTAAATACATTTCTGAAACCATATGAAAGCTTCTAGGCTTCGTAGGGTCAACCAGTGAATAAACTCCTAAAGGCTTGTGTTTAACAGAGTTGTCTCTGAATTACGACAGAAGCAATCATTTGGAAGTTGTCATCGACCAGCAGGTCACCAAACAAAATGATTCTCACTTATTTTAGTCTTGTTAAATTCATCTCCTCTCAATAGTTTGGGCACAAGGCAATCAAGGGAACCAGGGAACTGGGATAGAAAACGGTTTATCAGTCCATACACCCTATCAATAACTAACTCCCAGGGCTTCCCACTCATCTCCACTGCCTGAGATTTTCAATGTAAAATGTGACATGAACAATAGAGTGATATGGTAAAAATCAGCTAATATGATGGATCATTTCCAAACTTTGCTGTGAAGACCTAGGAACCTTCATCCTAATATTTATATTTTAAACCTTTATTCTTTTTACTTCTAGGAACTAAATTGTGCAAAATGCATGGGAAAGAAATATATTAGGGACTTATTCAATTTAAATGGAATAAAATAATGAACAGACATTATCTTTTTTTCTCAAAAGTTAAAGACTAAAGAAGATGCTATGACTCCTTATATCAAGGAAACATATCAAGAAATCATGTTTTTCTAATAACAGAGGAAGCTTACCTTCCTCAGTTGTTACTCGTTAAGGAGAATATGCATGCTTCCTTCAATTATACAAAAAAAGAAATTAATCTGATTGTTGATTATTTTCCAATCTCATTAACATGAAGAGCTTTCCAGCGAGTGACAGAATGAACAGAAAATTACTTGCTTCCTTACCTAAGACAGCTTCAAGTTAAAGCCCATCCAATGAAGAGACTGATAATTACAAAACTAAACCCCTATATCAAGTACATATAGAACCAGAAATGCTGTAATCATTGATGTGGAAAGTGTAGGTTGAGATTTAAAATACTTCCCTGAGGTAGCAAGCCTCCAGCTAACTGTAACACACACACACGCACAACCTTAGCGGTTTCATGATAGATTTCTATATTTTGAAGGATTTGATACATGAAATCCTACATTAAAGCTGAAGTGACTCAGGAATGGGTAGCATTTCTATGTTTATTATTAAAATACTCTTGTTGAAAAATGGGGAAGTAGTCAGAGCTCATTTTCTTTCACTTGTTATTTTTGTAGATGTTCGAAGAAGAACAATTTATGAATATCACCGAGTAGAACTACAAATGTCAAAAATTACCAACATTTCAGCTGTGGAGATGACCCCACTCCCCAGTAAGTTATTTAAGATAGTGAAGTGGGGAAAACATCAAGTTTGACAGTAAGTTGGCATATAATTATTGTGTTCAGTATGCAATTCTAATTTGCTTGTCAAGCATACGTATCCTGACCTTGGGTGTGTATAGGGATGGGTGGTTATACTTTTGGATAAGTAGTCTCTCTCCCTCCACACTGTCAACATGTCTTGATGAGTCTATTCTCTCCTGTTTCTTAGCATGTCTGCAGTTCAATGGCTGTGGTCCTTGTGTATCCTCTCAGATTGGCTTCAACTGCAGTTGGTGTAGTAAACTTCAAAGGTAAAAGAATAATTTATAAGCGTGATTTTTATTTTTTAAAAAGTCTTGTTGCCTATACCCACCAAGTTACAAATTTTATCATGTGTATAGATCATATATGTATTGAGTGTATAGGTGTGAAAATATGTGTGTGCATGTTCGTTTATGTTGTATATGAACTTAGAACATATACACATAGTTGGACAGACCAAAGTGCAAATCCAATTGTGTTTAGAAAAGGAAATTTCAATATATTTCTTTGTCAAATGCTTAAAATGACTAAGAACCTCCATAGTCTATAATGCCAAAATCTAACATAGATTTATAATTCCCTATAGGGTCTTTTGAATGGATAATTTCAGCCCCTATTTTACAGAAAGCATGGCATGAGCTATGTTTTCCACAGCAGGAACGTATTTCAGTAATCACATGCACATTATTAAAATAATTCCTATCCAGTAGCTGAAAAGTCCTTCCTCAAGGTTGCTGATGGAGGCTAAAGTTGACATTACCTGACCTTGCTATGATTAGAACCTGTATATGGCGGTAACCTTGTGCTCTAATTGACTTAGAAACTTACTTTTACTGGTGTCAAAAATATTTACTGGCTATCTCCAGTGGTAAAAGAGATTGTTCAGTCACAGGACTTTTACAGAAACTGAGCAGCATGAGAGATATATGAGGCTGGAGAGCAGATTGCTGTTCCTCGAAATGATGGATGGACATACTTCCACCAAAATCTTATAGGAATTAGTGACACTGAGCTGACTCAAGGAGGAATCAGTTCAATGAATACCTTCTGGTTCTGGAACAAAGCAGAATGCATTAGTTTGGTTTCTCTAGAAGAACAGGATGGATTGAATTGTTTGATATCATAAAAAAGAATAAATTAGATTGGCTTACACAGTATAGCTCTAGATAGCTGAGCTATGGCTGTATAAATGCTGAAAGATCTGAAGCCAGTTGTTGTCTTGACCCCAAAACAGAATGCCCAGTAGTCCCAGTGTGATTTTGAAGGTTGGAAAGTTTCTGAAAAGCAGTTGCCCTTTATTTATGATGGAAGGCCAAAGAAGCTTGGGTTAGGTGGTGACATCAGAAATAACACTGGGATCTATACCTCACCACAAAACCTGAAGGCAAACAGGCAAACAGAGGTGCTTTTAACATCACCCTGTGCTGTACACCCTAGAGAAGAGTCATCACCCCTTGCCAGCCCAAAGGCATGACTGTTTGTTGGTTCTGGATCCAATGAAATTGGCAACCAAGAGTGCCTATCCCAGGGAGCATAGCTGTAAAAGGTTGAACACTCTTAAGAAATCACTCTGCCAGTGACTGTCGTTTGATAAACCACTGTGCACATCAACCAAGGTGCCTGCAGCACTGCAGTGAAGAACATGAGCAGGATTCTTGCACCCAGGTGGAGTTACAGCCTCAAGCATCCAGAGTCTATGGAAAGACATCTTTTCTCTCCAGGTGGTGTTTCTTGGTGGCTTGTTACTATAGAGGATAGATGCCGGCTCCCTGTCTCCCTGCAGCAGCACTTCTGCCTTGCTAAGGGCACGCTAAGGGACTTCTTCAATGTTGTTGAAGGTGTAAAGATAGAACGCAAAATTTTTCATGACAATCTTAGGAAACATTTTGAACTGGTTAACTTTGGAATAACCACTGCGGTATTGCAGCTGGAACTAGCTTGTTTATGAGAACCAGGGTGGTGTTCTCAACTGAACATGCTCTGCCAGCCACTTCCTTTGGGAAATGAATTTCAAACAATGAAAAAGCAAGCAGACCATTAGCATTTTTCAAAGCATATTTTAAGTGAGTTCCTTATTCAGAGTGGGTAGAACTGCTGTAAATCAAGGAACGGTGGTTATATGTACATTTTGATAAGATTTTGTAACAATCACATGCATATCAGAAGTCATTAAAATCTGTTTAGATACTGAACTCTGAAATGAAAAGTGCTCAAAGCAATTTAGTGAGAGATACTGATCAGCCATCTTCAGAGCACAAGATCAAGTTTGTTGAATATCATTCTGAGGCATTACAATTAGGGTAAGGCTTTTTTTATTTTTTCATATTCTTTGCAGGGGTGTTAAAGGCAAAGACCATGTGTAATATTTTCCTTTACCTTCATTGCCTAGGATTAATTTGATATTATATCATCTAATTGATAAATTATGATTAGTTTCTGGGTGACTAAATCGTGCATAGGCTTTTCTGGGATTAAAGCGTTCTGGGATATGAGACTGTCAAGTGCTAAAGCCAGAAGATCTGATGGAAACCAGCACAAGTTGATGGCTCTTATCAGTGTATGATAGGTTTTTTTTTCATTTGTTATTTGAAATAGAGTCTCACTCTGTAATCCAGGGTAGCCTAGAATACTCCATCTTTTTGCCTCAGCTTTCTAGATACTAGGATGACAGGCATGGACCATTTCTGGATAATTAGAATTTCTGCCTCAAACAATGTCCAAGTAAATGAAGGTTTTGAAGACTTATCTAGAAGCAGACCTAATATTAACCACTTTTTAAAAATGCAGAAATACATGTTCTGACTTTTTAAAAAAGCAATATTTCAGTCAAACCATACCCACATGTTGAAATATGCTTCTTCTCTTAGTGTTTATAATTTGAGAGATTTCTCAGCCAGGTAGGATGCATGCTGAAGAGTTTATAAATTATATTAAGTGTATATTTGCAGCAGAGGAAGCCAGGGTCCTTGGGCTAAGTACTTCTTCAGGGTTTCCAGCCTTTTGATAAGTTTGGAACCTGAATTTGAATCTGTGTGACTTCCAGCTTTGGGTCTGGCTAATATATCAACTCTGCTTTGTACATCACAGGTGGGTGTGCTACACAAACTATTTTTAAACGGGTGCATAGTTGATGCTGCAAGAAAAAATAGATGATTTTTCAAAATGGTATACTAAGGCATAGAGGAGAGTCACAATAAAGACTCCTACATATTGATGACAGCATTGTAAATGTGAAATGTGATTTAGGGTATTCTTCGCTGACAAGCATGTGTTTTTGCATGTTATTATCTTTTGCTCTGTTGATTATGGAGCACAGATTTAAAATATTAGATTCAGTTTCAATTTTGTGAAATCCATAACAAAATTTGTTTCATAAATTGGTTTAACTATGGTTCATTGTACTTTTATTTGAGTTAATCTCCCCACTACATTTTACTATTTTCTTCTTAGACCTATAAAGTTCCAAACATTGCTTTACTGCCCAGCATTATTTTCCCAGACTTTAGTGTTTTTATGAAAAAAAATCACAAAATAAGAGACATGTTAGATTAAGTAACACAAATATCACCCTGATTTTTTAAACCCACCATTCCTTCTTGCATGTGCTCATTTAGTCTAGACTAATAAACAGCTGCGAGTAATTACTCAACTCTCAAATTGAGTTTGCAAAAAAAAAACTGATAATTTTAATTGATTTGTTTATTTTCATTAATTCCCATTTTGAGGGAGCAAGAACTAAGACAAAATGTGTACCATGACTGGCCCAGGGTCTGAGTCTTTGTATTACAAGTATACATAAGAAGTTTCATGATTGAAAAGATGTAATGAAAACACTTAGCCCATGGTTTTCTAGGTAAGCTCCTTATTTCCTCTCTGTGAATTGACAGAACTTGAATTAATCTTTTTTTTTTACTTAAATTATTATTTTACATTCTGACTGCATTTTCCCCTCCCTTCCTGGCATTCCCTCCCCTGCTTCCCTCCCCTACCGAATTCCACTCCTCCTTTGCTTCTGTTCAGAACCATGCAGGCTTCCCATGGGTAATGAACTTGCACTTTGACAAGAGCCAGCTGCAGCACCAAGGCCCAGTGTACCTCAAAGAAAATGCCCTTGCAAGGGTCTTCAAACCTGATTGTTGAGGAAATGAAGTCCAATGAGGGGCAACATTATGAGCTGGGTATGGAGAGAAAGTGGTCACAGAATATCAGAGAGGGCTTGGTATAGAGGTGGTTGTATCTCAGGCTAACAAAAAGCCTTTGAGTTTTAAAAGTTAAGGAAAAGGAGAGGAGTGATTTTATTATGGTTTATAAATATAACTCTAGAAGCTCAAATAAAACATTTTCTCAGTTGTTTGTAGAGTGAGTTATGCTGAAAAAAAGAGGCAGAGAGCTTGCAAGCCTTCTGAGAGAAAGTCTAGCAACAATATCTGTCACTGAAGAGGCTCTCCTGTAGAGGGGAGCCATTACTGTGTATGAATGTTTTTATTTGGATTCATGAGTTGAACTCTTGCTATTTGTAACTGAGGGCAAGAGGAAACAGTAAAGAATAACTCAGCTAATGTGAGCCTCTTTGCGGAGCAGGACCTGCTTGTTGCAGGGTCTCCCACAGTGCCGCACACACTCAAGCCTGATGCAGACGCCCATGCACATGGTTAGACTGAATTATGAAGACGATTTAGCTATGTATTCACTGGAGTATCAGATACAACAAAGCATTTAAAGAAACACCAGTCACAGTGTTCCATTGTAAGCTTTGCTTGGTTGACATGAACAAAAAAAGGAGAGAACTGATGTCTCTTTTTATTGAAGGCATCAAAGACACATGAAGCTTAAATGACATGTAGACAACAATGTGTAAGTTCCTCGTATGACTACAATTAGAGACCGCAGTAGACACAGTACAGACCGAAACTGTAGTGTATTCTCTATGAAGTACACTGGCCTTTATAGTACATCAGGAGGTACCTGTCAATCCAGGCAAATTTCAGGAGCAGCCCAGAAGGGAGCACTTCAGAGTTCTCCAAAAGAGTGAAAAATGCCTGTCTCACTGCTGGAATGGGGCCACGTAGTGTGGCCTTGAAGAAGTTAGACTGTCAGGATGGGTGCATAGTGACACAGACAATTAACAATTAATGCTGGACAAAGCAGTAAAGCTTTAAAATCTATAGTCAAAAAGGTAAAATTAATGTGTCACCAAGATTATGTTTGATACTAGTATGTATTAAATGCAAATGGCCCCAATTTTTAGCCTTTATCAACTGAGTGTTAGATAGGCATAGCTACAGGAGGCTGTTAAAAATGTAGGACCATGTGCTGCCCAGTAAGGAGTTCACATTCAGTGGTCCAGGCTGCAGCCTAAGTGTCAGAGACCACCTTCGACAAAAATACCACTTACTGCGGTAGGGGTTTGGAAATCAGGAATGTTAGTAAAGAATACTAAAATGCAAGTAAAAATAACAAAAGAGAAACGTAGGATAGTATCAGGAGGGAGTTCCAGTGAATACCGAAATTGCCCATGTTCAATTTTCCATACACTATTATACCCCAATACAAAAGGGGGAAGAAGGCAACACGGACCTTCCCCAAAGCAATGTGCCTTATTGTCTCTGAGGAGTGGATAGGGAGGGTGGGGTGGTGGGATAGGTGGAGAGAATGGGAGGAGCAAAGGGAGTGGGAATTAGGATTGGTAGATAGAATGAAAAAAAAAGATTGTTTTCTTAAAAAAAGAAAAAAAGAAAAAGAAAAGAAAACTGGATGGGGGGATTTCTAGAGACTTGTTTTATGCAAAGTATAGAGTAGATAATGATGAATAAAAAATAAAAAGACTTCTTTAGCATGACACAAAGGACAACTAGAACAGTTTCTGCTTCAACACTTTAAGACATCAAGTCATTAACATTCTGTTGTTTGGGCACTGAAGCTACCCTAGATCAAATAAGGCAGTCATTCCCAAGGTCAAACCTCCTAAAATGTCGCTCTAGCACTTCCTGATCATTCCTCAGGGTGGAGTGGATCTACCTGTAAGTGTCCTCTTAATGTCAAAAGAACCAAGTAACCACATCCTGGGTCTAATAGTTGTCAACAATTTCGAACAACCTCAAACTCTCTGACCTTCAGACAAGGTGGAAATAGGCTCACATTTTTGGGTGTCCACACCCAAGGATTCTGCTTTGTAATCCACATCTTTAGGTGTCCTGAGGTATGAGAAAACCATGATAGAAATGCTTGTTTCATATATTTGTACTAAGAATCTTCTAAGTTTTTTCAAACTTTATTTTTGATTTTAGAATATAATTACATTTCTCTGTACCTTAATGGCTTTACAAAGTTATATGAAACAGTGATTCCTGAGTTGAAAGTGAGGCCCTTCTACAGAAACAAATTATGTAAACAAGACTATTTGCTTCTAGCCAGGTGTCAACTAGACACAATCCATAATCAACTGGGGAGAAAGTCTCCATGATGGATTTTCTAGATCAGGTCTGTGTGGGATTGTCTTGACTGTGTTAACTGATATGGGAAAGCCCAGAACATGCCAGAGACACCACTCCCTAGGCTTGAGGTACTGAACTGTGTAAGAGCAGAAAAGGTAAACTAACCCCTGGAGGCATGCCTGTGTCCACTCATTCATATTCTCGACTGTGGATGCAGCTAGTGGCTTCAAGTAACAGCCACCTTAAAATTCCCCATAGTGGCAGACCTACAATCATGAGCAAAAATTAACCTTTTACCCCTAAGTTGCCTTTTGTCAGGCTGTTTTATAAGAAAACAACAAATACTATAGCAATTACTAATATTCCCAGTTGTTGAGAAACTGAGACAAGATCTGGAGTAGGAGGTTGATCTATCTTCATAATGGGACACAGCCTCAACCAAAAATCCATCAAGCAACAGCAAAATATTTTTAAAATATATATTAGCAGTTCTTGAAGAAGAGCTTGATTTCAAAACAAAGGAACAAGCTCTTCTGGACAAACCTTGCATATAATAAATGAATCAGTTAAAATCATTGGAACATATTTAGTTCTGAACTGTGACAAAATTATTACTGCTAAAGTGGCCATCCATTTTTCCAAGGGGATCATTGTACTTGTAGAAATGTATTATAACCATGATAAAATGTGACAATATCTATAGGTACTAAATTGAATTTTTATTTTATTTTAGCTTTATAAAAATTGTTTTTAAAGAATCTTAGTAAAGGGTTTCAATGGATGTTGTGTTCAAGAGAGACACTGAGATGGATTACTGGGAAGTAAGGAGTTTATTTTAAAGTTATTAATGCAATTTACAGACACAGATGGAGAGGCAGCATTTTGGTGTGAGCTACAAGCAGAGTCCAGACTCCAACACCAGGAACAGACAAGCATGGTGGGGTATGGGGATACGAGAAGAGAGGAATGAAAACTCACTTGGCAGAATGGGCTCTTGTTTTATACTTTTTATATGTCTAAGGATGAAGGGAGGCTCCTGGTTCAAGCCTACAACCATAACTTTTGTTTTCTGGGCAGAAGGCAGGCAAAGGACTAGAGAAGAGGGTGTATAAACTCACTTCCTAGGTGAGAGATCATTGCCATTGGAACAATGGCTCAGGAGTGTGTTAATCGGTGTGTGCAAAAGAAGGGGAGGAGCAGATAAATTCTGATGTGAATTGGTCTTAAACAGAATTGTGTTTTAAGCAAGAAAGTCACAGCCTCATCTGGTCTTCCATATCTTCTAAACCAGGCTCTCACCAGAGGGTATCTGTAACATGAGCTGATATAGAAGTGCAGTGGGGGTGGCATTTTCCATGAAAACATTTTGAAGTATCATCAAGAACAGAGAAAATAAAAGAAAAATATTTAACATTCTAGTAATAGGACTTCTCTTTGTGGAAAGAGGTTGTAGTAGTCCATCAAATACCACCATTCATTTTGCTGTATTTCTTTTTGCAAACTTTAAGTCTTTACTATATATGTAACATGTGAATCCATCAAGAAACGCAGCAAATCTTTCCAAGGTTGAGCGAAAACAGCATATGCAAATGTATTAGGATGTTATTTCCAAAGGTCTAAATTTCTTAAGTAAAAGGTTAATTCTGACTATACATCTACATCTTTTTTTTTCTGGGAAGAGTCTGTTAGATTTGCCAGCCTTTCAGATATATAATGTATGTGATTATTTTCTCTTCCTTAAAATAAAAAAAAATGTAATGTTGAAAAATGTGTGTTTGTATATGCCCAGCATATATTGTAGATTTTGGTTTCTGTCTTCTCTGATCATTGTTTCTCTGTCAGAAGCAGGGAAAGGTATGAGTACAGAAGAAAAACCATTTTCCTTTTTTCTAGGACTTAAATAGATACTTGAGTGACATCTGATGATGTTCAAGTACCACCTGAAAATACCAAGGCACTCTCTTAAATTGTTTTTGATTTTCCAATCGACAAACACTGTGTTTGCTCTCCATCTGAGCACCATTTGGCTAACCACAGAGAAAATCTCTACTCTGTACTGCTATTTAGCATCATGTGTGTTTGTAAGAGCTTTTTTTCAAGACTGTCCAATGATTTGAAAGTTTTGCTTATGTTAACCAACCGTGGCAGCTACATTCCATGGGTTTATGATTGAGATGACTATACTTCAATAAGTTCAACCTAATTAACAGTTAAGGAATTTCTTAAAATAGAACATTTTAATGTTAAATTTTAATTCTAGTCTGTTAGCTTGCTGGCATTAATAAAATAATAAGTTCCCCTGGAATAATTCAAAGTTAATTGTCTAAGAATGAAATTATGTATGTCTAATTTTATAAACACTAGGTGCCAAACAATTATGAGAATAAGAATGTAATCCTTAAAGAACAAAGAGACAAACATTGTTTTGAAGAAAGGTTTGTGGCTGTCAACTGTTAAACCAGCAGACATGAGCATTGAATACTAAGGAACCATAGCAAGAATTGCTGACAGTGTGCTTGTTTTGCTGGAAATCTCATGTTGCATTGTAGAAGGACATTTACAACAGAACAGGATGATATTTCAATATTTAAATAAAATATAAGAATGATAATATTTTCTTATTTTTTTATATTTCATTAAAATGTATCCTCCAGCAAAACTAAAATATGATAATTTTATAATCCTTGAAAGTAACAAAACCCTTATTTCATTTTTGTTGTTGTAATGGCAAAAACACAGGGGAGTGCAGGCTTATTTCATCTTACACTTGCAGTTTCTGGACCATCACCGGAAGGCGCAGCAGCAGGGACCTGAGACAGTTGGTCATGTCACTTTTGTAGTGAAAAGTAGAGACAAACAAATGCATATGTGAGAAGCATTCGTTCCCTTTCTTTTGAGAATCCAAGCCAGGGAGTAGTACTTCCCACTTTCATGAAATTTAGCAATTCATCAAGGCATATAAAATTCCACTGTTTTCTGGTTTTTGGGGGAGGTGGGGTGTAATTCAGGTAGTTCTAGAAACTTCTAGATATTAGTTTAAAGGTATATATCTTCATGAAATTTCACAGCAATCTACGATCCAGTTTAGAGGAAACATGAAGTTTAATAGTTGACTAAATATTAGCCTTCTTCTGTACCCTCTCTAGAGTTTTACAGAAATGACTGGGAGACTCTGGAGATTCATGAGGCTCATTTTTTTCTCTCTCTTTCCTAGAAAGCTACTTTTTCTTTTATGGCCCCAGCTCTTGATTTCTCTTTTCTGTGACAATTCATGGCCAAGAGAGAACTTTATTCTCTCCATAAATCAGATCCTCGACTGTAACAGTTTCTGAAGATTGCGTCTCTTAGAAGCACACAGGTTTATATTCCTAATGTAGTGCCCTGTGATCCTGCAGAGAAGACCTCAGTACTGTCCTGTGCCCCAATCAGAATTTATCTAGCCCTCTTCTGCACTCTAGTACACATGGGTTTATTTGTGTATTGTTCAGATTTTCTTCTGCTGCTGCTATTCCTGCTAAACTACAGAGAGGACAGGGAGGTTGAAGAGTAGGGATGCCATACTAGAAAAATTTTAAAGCAATTATAATAACTTCCTTTTGCTCTATGTGTATTCTTAATCACATACCTTCTGAAACCCTCCTGTCGTTAATGTCTATCAGTTTAATTATTCCATTCAGTCTTCACAACTATACAGAAATGTCTTAGAACCCTTGTTTGATAAATTAAGAAAATGAGAATTAAGGAGTTGAACCTAGGTCACAAAAATAGTATTTGATAGAGCAGGGATTTTAAAAAATAAATATAGGAGGCACATTTGGGGAGATGAAAAGCAAATAAACATTAAGGTTCTACATGCAATCCCAAAGAGAGGACTAAGTGCCCTCCTGACCTCAGGAGAAGGTGTTGTTACCCTACTGATGCTAGCCACAATCCAAAACATATTGGGATGCATGCTCATTGTAAAGCATTTTGAAAATACACAGAGTTATTTTTTCATCTATAGCTGGGAAAAATGTAGAATTTACAAGAAAGGAGTTTTAGTGAAAAACAAATATCATAGATGAAGCTAAATAGTAAAAATAGCAAGCACATAGTATTCTCATGGGGAAAAAACAGGATTTGGAAATAATCAATTTAAGCCCTATGCTGCAGAAACAGTGTATGGAAACTTCATTTTGTGGGGAGAGTTATGCCTATTATACTTTACTATGATTCATTTTCTTCACGTTTATCAGGATGTGGAGCGTTAGTTTGCCACAGCCTCTGCTCACAAACTGAAGCATGCAGTCTGTGCACATGACAGTATTTGGGGGCCTAAATCTTATGGCGAAGACTTCAGAGTTTACTGTGTAATCATGAACTGAGCTACCCAAAGTCATAAGGATACCAAGAATGTATGTAAATTCAGAGATGGCTTTCTTGTAGAAAATTTGGCTGTCTAGGCTTGTTGAAATTGAGAACAAAACAGCCTCTGCAGGCAAGAGGACAGTGCACTGTACAAAGGGAGAGAATCACACACATCTGTCTCTCCAAAGAGACATTCTGGGTTCTTCAGAGTAAGCCAGGCTGAAGCCTGTCCCCCTTGCTGTTTAGCCATTTTCTCCTTTCTTCCCCAGACCTGGAATATTTGCCTAGAATAAATTGTATGGTCATCCTACCAAATGACATGCTGACTGACTTCTCCATTCTTTGCTGTTGTCTGAGTTTGCTATGTTTGGTGCACTCAGAATTTAGGCAGTACTAAAGATTTCAACACATTTACCTTCCATGTGGGAAAGACTACATGGCCCACACAGCTAAACAGATTGCTTTCTGACTTTTTATGAAAGACATTTTGAAAATAAATAAAGGATATTTAATCAACATGTTGGTTGATACGTATAATGTCTGTTCACACCAAATTTGGAAAGAAAAATTGAATCTGCTTTTGATAAGCTTGCTGAAGTATGCAAAGATGTGAGGTACAAAGAAGTAGGTCATTGAGGAAAATGAGGTCTTCAGGGGATGTGGGAAGGGCAAGGAAGAAAAAGTAACAGAATATAATTCATGTGACATAAGTGAAAACAGTGACAATTTAGTGGAAAGAAGGGGTCGAGAAGAGTTCTGTAGAGAGGGGAACAAGTAAAAAGAAATAAAAATTATGTAAAGCCATAAAGAAAGTCATTACCGTGTATGCTAGCATGCTAACTTAAAACAATAATAAAAAAACAAAGCTAAAGAATAACTGTTCAGCTACGAATATTCATGTTAACACAAGGTGACATTGGCTATTTTATGAAGTGGAAAATTGCTTCACACTCAAATTCTTAAAAATCTTCTTTTTACTGTCTTTAATAAAACATAGAATATTGAAAACATGAGTTGCATAAAACTCACATAGAATTAGCACTTAATAATTTGATGCTTTATATGCCCAACCAGACTGATGTAGAATAAAGTTAGGAAATATGGAAGAACACACTCCTCTATGACCAAAATTATTCCTTAATATAGGAGGAATGTACAGTGCATTGTGGGTCATCTATCTGCTAAGAATCAGTCTTGTGGATTGTTAGAAACCTTCAAAACCTTTTAGATGAGTTCACAGATGGATAATGAAGAGATCAGAACAAAGATTCCAAAGGAAAACCAACTTTTCTATGTTGTAAAATCACATATGAAGGGTCTTGAGAAACAAGTGGGGGTGAAGTGTGTGGTTGCTGCATGAGGAACCGAGTGCAGATCCCAGACCTATGTAGAATCTGGCGAGGGTGGCAACATGCCTGCAGACCTAGGTCCTGGAGGCATGAGTAGGGATTGTCTGGAGTGAGTTCCCTAGCTGGGTTGTCAAAATTGAGCTATGGAGTCAGCAAGATATCCTCTCTGAGAAAAGAAAATGGAGGGTGACTGAGCAGAGTACCCAACATCAACTTTAGAACTTCAGACCTCTATAGGCACTTACACTTATGAGAGTTAACATACATGAAAACATGCATACACTCATGCAAATCACACAAATTTGTGTGTGTGTGTGTGTAAAACACAAAAAGAAAAATTATTCTTCTTTACTTTGCAGCAGGGATCAAACTCAAGACCTTGTATATGCTGAGCAAGCATTCTACCACTGAGGGACACCCTCAGTCCCCACCTTCTCACATTCTAAGTGTTGAAACTACAACTTAAACCTCAAGAGATGAATTGAATTTTACACTCACACACAGGGACACAAAAACATATGCAATGTAATATCTGATATTCAAATATACCTAGATATGTAATTCAAATTTCTCGGGTACTTCTTAATAAGAAAATAAATTGGTAACATTGCATCAGTGAAAATGATGGAGGTGGGTCTTGTATCTATCTGTTGCTTTCATTGGTTAACTAATAAAGAAACTGCTTGGCCTGATAGGACAGAAAATTAGGTAGGCAGAGTAGATTGAATAGAATGCTGGGAGAAAGAAGCCGCCGAGTCAGGCAGTCGCCATGATTCTCCCATCCTACACAGATGCAGGTTAAGATCTTCCCTGGTAAGCCACCTCGTGGTGCTACACAGAATATTAGAAATGGGTTAGATCAATATGTAATAGCTAGCCAATAAGATGTTATAACTAATGGTCCAAGCAGTGTTTAAAAGAATACAGTTTCTGTGTAATTATTTCAGGTGTAAAGCTAGCCAGGTAACAGAACGCAGCCCGCCATTCGTCACAACACATCAGTTTCTAATATGTATTAGAAAAATGTTTCCATAAAATTTAGTTTATTTATGCTTGCATTAATATCTCTTTAAAACTTAAATTGGCCATTTTATTGTAAATGTGAGTGGGGGAACAAAGTCTTTTGATCGAAATAAATTAGTAATATTGAAAAATGACTATTTTCCTACTGAAAGGTTAGTGTAACTGTATATTGACTATGATATAAACTTATAAAAGAACTTTAACTTAACAGATATATTAAAACACTTATCTCAGATATATACAATCTTAATATTGAAATTCTAAAAGAGTGTCCTTTCAGCAATATTTAAAATATTATTATTACCATTATTGTGTGTGTGTGTGTGTGTGTGAGAGAGAGAGAGAGAGAAACACAGAGAGAGAAAGAGAGAGAAAGAGATACGAGTAAACATCACAGGACAACGTTTGGTTGTCTAGTCTCTCCTTACACCCTGGGTTTCAGAGATTGAACCTGGGTACACCATCAGACTTTAAAACAAGTGCATTTGGCTATGGAGGCACCTCACAACACAAGAGTTTGTATTTTCTAACAATTATGATTTACATAGCTATGATTATTTAGCATTACATACAGCAGCAGTAAAAACCCACTGCTTTTTCTTATTCCCTCACTGTTACCATATATCAAATGAGCTCATATTGCTTGTCTGAAAGATTTAATGACACTATAAAATATAATGATAAGGAGCCTGTATTAATGAGTGAAGTGTGCAAGAAAATCCCTAACATGGGTTTTCAAACTTGCTCTTCTTAAGTAGAAGAAACACTTTGAAAGTGGAGTTCCAGACACATAGCAGATAAAACTACACTGTCTTGAGTACAGCCTTATGGGGGCTCATAGCCAAGCCTTTTTGCTTTAGCTCCCAACTACTGAAGTCCTTGAGAAAATATATCCTGAACTCTGGCAGTGGTAGAAAGTTGGTGATAAATTCATGCTTTCCTGGTAAAAACGCATCCAAAGCTACACAGTCCTTTCTGATCTCTGAGGATCTGAGACACTTAGGATTCCCAGTGCTTTGTCTCTACTAGTAATGGGAGAGTCGGGAGAGCGCAGTGACATCTGGAACTTTCTATTATCCCCAAATAGACCTTTCCCCCGTTGGCTAAAAATGGGACTCAAATTCAGGCTAGGGTTCCGAGAAACTGGACATGCAGCCTGTCCCCATTTTCTGCCAATTTCACCTCCCAAGGGAAATTCTGAGACTTTGCTTATAGTAAAATAATAAATTAGGATGAGCTATTTTTTCTTTGAGGAGGGATCTTGCAGACATTGCTTGCGTCCAGCTTTGTTCTTGACAGGCTGATGGTGAGTTGACTCACACACTGTTGCTGCTTCTGAGGAATGCAGATTGCCCAAGAGAAGCTAAGCATTGCTGCGTCAAACTTTATAAACGAGGCGAGTGTTTTATTAGGTACAGCAAACTTACACTTCCAATATTTTACATTCCCTTTGCAGAACCATTGACAAGGCAAATGCCACGCGAGTTCTTTTCTGTCATTCTCATGCAAGGTGATCCAAAACTTACTGTGGGACATTTGGATTAAAGTCAGGAATTTTTAAGAAGGAATGTCAGAAATAGAATCCTGAAACATCCAGAAGTAGACTGTTCTTCAGTGTCTGGCTCCGTGGCCCTCAGCCAAGTGGTTCAGAACTATTTCCTTTCTTAAAACTCAGTTTTTCTTTGTGTAACACCAAAATACCAGAGTTAAATTCTAGCAAAGAAATGCTTGATTCCAGAACAAACACTTGGTCACCCAAAAGTGAGGATTTCTTCTCTCGCTTCTGTCACTCTGGCTTTTACTGAGGAAAGAAGCTGGAGTCTTAGTCAGGTCTTGTGTAACACTGGGTGGATTTTTCTTTATGGATTGTGTTTCATCATTTAACAGGCACTTTTGAAGGAAGGTAGAGATATTAAATAGCATATTTATTGTAAATCTACTATGCAATGTGCTAAGCCAGTTCTTCACCTACATTATCTCATTTATTCCTCACAAGAGCCCACCCAAGATAGATTTTAGAGTCTCCATTTTCACAAAACTATATCTCTGTGTTAACTATGTTAATGTTTAGAGATCGATCACCATAGCTAGCAGAGCCAAAAACTGATCCCAAACTTGTGAGGGCAATTTTAAAATTTATTACTTTATGTGTATGAGTGTCTTACATGTATGACTGTATACCATGAGCATGCAAAAGCTGTGTTTGCCAGAGAAGGGGATTTGATCCCTCAGAACTTGAGTAACAGATGGTTATTAGCTACCACAAGGGTTCTAGGAACCAAACCCAGGGCATCTCTCAAGAGTAATAAGTGCTTTTAACCATTTAATCCCTCATGTATGCAATTTTAAAACTCCAAGTCTTTCCATTAAGTGGTGTAGCCTTGAGTTTTTGCAATAGTCAAATAAGACTAACTTATTTACTAACTTATAACTGTGAAGAGTATTGATGGGGAGAATTCTATAATGGACAATCACTGATTGGAGTTCAAGTCAGGATTCTAACAAACGTTCAAACAGGGATCAGAGACCTCCACTCTTCCCTTCCTTCTCCCTGTGAAAGTCACAGAGAATGAGGCACTATTTTCCCCCTGGAATTATGTTAAAACTGTTAATAAAATTGCTAATTATTAGCTCATGGCTCATTGACTCAGGAGACTATGGCTGCTTAATCTTGGAATAAGAATAAACTATGCAATATAGAATATTTTTCTGTATTGATACTCTATGTTAATCAAAGATTTTTATTTTGATATTTTATATGGGAATTCTTTCTTTTTCAAATGAGTTTATTATTTATTTATTTTGCATCTTGGCCAGCAGTTTGCCCTCCCTCCTCTTCTCCCATTCCCTCTCCCACTCCCCTCTGTTCCCACACCCCAATCCACTTCTCCATTTCTGTTTAGGAAAGGGCAGGTCTCCCATGAGCATCAACAGAACATGGCATATAAAGCTGCAGTAAGACGAAGCACCTCCCATGTGTTAAGACTGAGCAAGGTGACCCAGTATGAGGAGAAGGTTCCCAATAGCCAGTAAAAGAGTCAGAGACAGACCTTTTCCCACTGCTAGAAGTCCCACGGGAGGACCAAACTACACAACTGCAACATTCATGGAGTGCTCAGATCAGTGCCATGCTGCCTCTCTGGTTGTCGACTCAGTCTCTGTGAGCCCCTATGAGCCCAGGTTAGTTGGTAGAATACTTTTTCTGATAGAATACTTTCCACTGTACTTCATTTCTTCAGGTTATCCTAGCATGCCACTATTAGGCAGGATTTGATAAGTTGTGTATTTAGTTAAGTAGAAAAATAGAAGTATTCTTTAAAGAAATATTTTATATATTTATATATATTATATTTTATATTCATAATTTGTGTAATCATTTGTCCTCAAAGCTTCAAAAGTGATAGCTTTAATTTTAAGTATGATTCTTTCTAAAGTAAAGATATGTATTATTTGTGATGAGGAAATTATTCAGTTAATAGAGTGCTCTTTGGCAAGCATAAGGAACTGAGTTTCCCCCAAACCACATAAAAGTCCACGCATGGTAGTGTACACTTCTAATCCTAGCACTTGGGTGGAAGATACATGTAGATATCTGAGACTTGCTGAACTAGCCAGCCCAGCCTACTTGACAAGCTCCAGACTAGTGAGAGTCTTTTTCTCAAAAAACAAAGTAGACAGCTCCAGAGGAACAATATCTAAGGTTGTCCTCTGCCCTCCACTGTCCTGAGTACACATGTGTGCACATCTGGATTCACATACACTTGCAAATATTAGGTAACAATTTATGTATATATAACTGAAGAAAAGAAATAAAGCTTTTAAATAACATAAAATATTTCTCAATAAACGTATTTCAGCTTCTGATTATCATTTACCCATGAAAAGCTAAAGTAGTTCCCTTAAATTAAAATAATTCACAAATAACGACTCAAATTGTTAAAACACATTTCCAACCTGACTCTGGTACTTGAAAAGCCAAATTTTAGATCAATTGTCAAAGAAATCTTTTCTTTATAATACTGGTATAAACAATTTATTCTAAATGTTGATCAATCCTAGTAAACTCAAACTTTATGTTATTATTTCTAATTTAAAAATTCTCATTAGGTAATCAATGTCATATCCTCCAGCTGTGTGCTGTGACCGTGAATAGAAACTGGAGTAGAGTGAAGGATGCTCTATGATCCAGGAGCTTTCTTCTTGGGAGAGCAACTTGTAAGCTCTCATAGAAAGTGAAATTAGTATGTGGTGGTACCTCAGAGCAGAAGGTGAGCAACCAAAGTGGTCTAGGTTCTACAGGAAACTGGAAGGAAGTTTACAAGAGACAATGGAAGAGGTCAATGAAAATGCCATTTATTATAGTGAAGGGTATTTTAAAGTTTCAAGTCTCATCTAATTCCAACAAATACTTTCCTAAAAACCCTGAACCTGGTTACTTTTGGAGATAACTACTTTGACAAATGTGTTATCCTTTAAATGTTTGCTCTCATTTAGTGATAGATACTAGTTCTTGAGTTTTAAAACTATGAATACATGCAACTTTTATTTCATCAGTATAATAACTTATACTCATATCCTACTCAAAAGTACACCACCTACTTCTGCACATTTAACCTCCATGGCTGCTTAAGTTTGTTCCTGACCTTGGGCTTTGTGTCTGTGTAGACATGAACGTACGTGCCTGTAGGTGGGTGCTGCTGCATGTGTGTGCATATCCAAATGGAAGGTAGAGAGCAATTTCAATGTGCTTTGTGTTTGTTTGTTTTTAACCAGCCAGCTGAGAGTTGATGTATTTTACTTTGTACTCTTATAAAAGAAGACCACAGGGCAAGAAGCAATCAATGACTTGAGTGTTCCAAAATATTGACTTTCTCGAGTTCTGTTTTCTCCTTACCTTTACAAATAAGTACCATTCTACACAGATGGACAGCAGTGAGCTGCTGTTTGGTCTTGGTTTTGACCACCAAATTCAACTTTCCTCCTAATGTATGGCATTAGCTATTAGTTGTACATAGATCACTAATTTTTCTATTAGTATTGAATTTTCATACCTCAATGGTTAAAACTCAAATCCAGCTAAAAGTTAAAATTAAAACATAGTAAAACAATATATTTACCACATGACTACATTACTATAACAAATCAATAAATGTGATAGGCATGGTGGCTCATGCCTGCAATCGCAGCACTTAGGAAGGCTAAGGTGGATAGTTACAAGTTGAAGGTCAGCTTGGGATACAGAAGCAAAATTCTGTCTCTAAAGAGGAAAAGAGAGGAAATATTTAATTAAATGCATAGTGCTGGTAATGAAGATAATTTGATGTCTTGAAATCTGGGGGAAATTTTTGGGGAAAAATTAGCTTGTTTCATGATAAATTAAAAAAATAATACCCAACTGAAGTAGAATACTAATTAAATGTGCCAACAAATACTATTGCTCATTATAAAATACACTGTTGGAGCCCCAGTGGCATTGCCATTAAAACAGGGAATGAACCAAGACTGTGAGCCCCAATATTATATGACATTTGTAGGTAATGTATGGCAAAAAAGCACATAAACAAGAGATATGGTTATGAGAAAGAGAACAAACTATAATTTGTAAATAAAGGACCCGTTTACAAAGCAATTACACAAATCAATAGCTCCCTGTATTAGAAATAACCATTGAGACAATGCAACACTTAAACCTAAACAACAGCAAAAATAGATAAAATAGAATCTACATAAGGGAAACTCTGAAACTTTGATGAGGTGCTTAGACCAGACCTTGAAAACACTCTAATGTCTGAAAAGCTGGAATGTATTAAGACTTCAATTATTTCCACATCAATCCTGTCAAATGCTCAAAGAGTCTATTATTTGGAACACCAAAGGGTGATTATAAAAATCACAGAGAAGAAGAAATGAGATTATTCAAGAAAATAAGATCAGTATTCGAAAATGTAAGCACTAAGCATGTTCTGTGTGTAGCCCTAGGCATCTGTTTTATCTGCTTTAAAGGAATATATACTTTTAAAATGCAGGTCTTATTTCCTGTTACATACAAAAATAAACTCAAAGGGGTATAGAGACATAAACTATGCCAAAGAATTGAAAAATTGAGATAGCTAGTATAGAAAATTATATATTGCTCTATGGAATTTGTATTTTGTATTAAATAGCAAATTATAGACAGGTGAAATACATAACAGTTTGAAAGTCATGGTTTATACTGAAACAAAAATGATTAACAAAATGGGGAAAACAGTAGATGAGTATTCAGTCACATGACATATAGCATTTAACCTAAGTGAAAAAGAATACGGTATGTATTTATAATCTCACAATTCCATAGAGATTGGAATAGTACTCAGTTAAGTACTAAGTTAAGCTTGCATATAGCTAGGTCAGTTTGCAAAACTGTTCAAACAAACAAACAGGAAGCAAATCAAAAATAAAAACTATGACATAGATATTTTCATATATACTTGGAATAATTTTATGAAGTCATAGAATGACATTTACCTGTTATTAACTATTATTTCTTAAGGGATCATTATAGACATGAAAACAATGCCTAAATTGTTACATGTAGAAAAGAGATAACACTTTGATTACTACATAGATATAATAAATATGCTTTAAAGACTGAGTACAAAATTAGCTACATTAGCGTTGAGACATGCTCAGTGTTATCTGTCTGTAAATTCATGTTGTTTATTTTGTTTTTGTTTTTTTGTTTGTTTGTTGACAGAGTCTCAATTTGTATACCTCTGGCTGTCCTGTAACTTTCTATATAGACAAGGTTAGCATAGAATTCAGAAGGACCCTTCTGCCTCTGTTTCCACAGTGCTGGGATTAAAGGCATGCGTTGTCACACAAACCCCCCATTTTCTGTAAATTTCTAATAAAATGGCTAGTCAAAAAGAATTCATGGAATGATTATGAAGGAATAAATTCATTTATATTTTAACGTACTTATTGGACAGTGTTTTAAAACTGAGGGTCTTAATCAGGGGGTGGAGAACATGATGTCAACTATGCAGTAGATTGCAACGAGAATGTTAAAAAGAAAAAAAAATGGAACAGAAAGCGTGTTTATATATCATGTGGATCTTTGGAAATAAAATAAAACAGAAAACTCACAAAAAGCTTAGTTTCAGAATATACACAGAAAATTATTTTAAGCATATTTCTCAAATAATATTTTAAAAAGCATTTGAGCCTTCTGTGTTGGGCATTCTATGTGTACATAGCACAGGTTAATACCAGACATTTTCCTCAATGGTTTTCCACCTTGTGTTTAGAAACAGGGATATAATCTGAACCTAGAGTTCACTGCTTAGCTAGACTAGATTGGAGTTCACTTCTCAGCTAGACTGGCCTGGAGTTCGCTGCTCAGCTAGACTGGCTAAGCAGTGAGCTCAGTAGCTCTGCCTGTCTCTGTCCCCACCCTCCTTGGAGTAATCCATTTTGACAGGAATGAAAATTCCTCGAAGTCCTTGCTTTACATTTGTAACACATTCTTATGCAATTGACTACCTGCCTGAAATCCACTGAGACATTCTTCACTATTTCTCTCTCTACTGGTTTAAAAAGAAAGGAAAAACAAAAAGTAAAGTCAATATTTATGCAAGGGGCTTGGACTTATAAAATTATGGAAGACAGGATGCTTTGTAATGAAGGATCCTTGCACTCATTACACAGTCAAACTTGGATCATTTACCCACTAAGCAGCTGTTTCACAGGGAGAAGCAGCACTTTTCAGTTCAGTGGAGAACAGAGGTGCATATTAAAATTATCAACAAAAAAATATTGCAGTCTTTTTCTCAGATTATTTTCTTCAAATAGATTTTTACTATTTCCTAATGAAGAAATATTTTATTCTTGTATATTTCCTGAGCAGTACTTAAGCATTTTTAATGATGAGATATATCAAATAATTTAATTTAATAAATATCCTAAATCAAATAATCCCAATTACTTTGATGTAAACATACCAGAAGTTAACATCTGCGTGACTTTCCTGAGTCCTTTTCCCTCATCTGGGCTTAGTGAACTGCTGCATGTAAAACTTACATTGTTTCCCTGCATCGTGATTTGAAGCACATGTCAATCAGCTCTCACATGGTCATCATTCTCTCAAGGCTCTGAAAACTCGAAATTGAGATCATTTTGCCAACATGAACAGTGGCCTTTAACCAGAAGGGTTTTTGAAAGGGTTAAGCTAATACCAATAAGCCTGAGTGTTGGTCACTCCTGGTGTTGCTTCTTGCCTGCTGTGAAGCTCAGAGCAGTCTAGGCCTTAGCGGGGGACATGGCAAGAAGAACTCCAGCATGAAAAGTCGATTGTGAAAATCTTTTTTTCTTTCCTTGTGGAAAAAGCATATCAGTGAATGGTAAATTAACAAGAGGCAGGTTTCTTTAACCATTCTTTGGAGGACATGAATAGTGGAGATTTCTGACATAGCAGAATAGGAAGGGTGAATACCTCGTTATGTTGACAAATATATGTTAGAGTTACTGTATATTCAAGACATGGAGAAAGATTGAGCCTTTACTACTGTATTATCAGTCTCTCTGTGTGTGTGTGTGTGTGTGTGTGTGTGTGTGTGTGTGTGTGTGTGTATGCTCCATTCCATATATGAATGGCACCTGCTATCCAATATCAGGTGATTTCTTCCCTATTTTTCATTAAAATTCTCACTCAGAGAAACTTTCCTGAATTCTGCAGGGAACTATGCTTATTTACATTGAACTATGACTGTAAGCTATAGTTAACATCAAGAACTTAATTCAAAGAAAATATATAAGGCTTTAGAGCGGGAAGAGGAGGAAAGAAGAGAGGAAAAGGATAAGAAAGAGCAATAGGGAAGCTGAATACGGTCACAGTACCTTAAACACATATATGAGAATGTAACAAACCTGGTTCTATACAGTTAACAATGCATTTAAGGAATAAGTCACATTCTTATGTATCAAGGTAAAATTCCACAATTTGTCTTGCAATATTGTCTGCCGACTAACTTCCTGATAGATTCCTCTGTAATCCTGTCTCTCCCAAAGATGTGTGCCATGAGAACTTTAAACATCACGTTTGTTGAATTAAGATATTTTGAGGATAAAATTTTAATACTACACTTAAGCCAACTAAGAAAACAGAAATACCCCATAGTAAAAATGGCATATCATTCATTTTTCTAAATTAAAAGTATTAATGCTAAAGATTGAGATTTTAAACTTTATGATCTACTTTCTAAGCTTAAACCCTCTAAGATTTCAAAAAATAATATTTCCCATTAGTTTTGAACCAAATCATTCTGTTTATCGTGTGTCTGTGAGAGCTTTTAGAAACAAAATTGCTGTGATTTGAGTTATCTAAACTCCTTTAGCTTCCTTAATGAGTGCATTAATAGTTGATTTTCACCAACAATATAGACTCTCCTTGCAAAAGTAATCCTATTTCTGAAACTATTTCTTAGTGAGATAAACAGAAGTATGATGAGGTTTATATCTGATCTCTTGATTTGATAGATGCTGTAAGTAAGAGGAACATTGTTTTCCAGGTCACCTTGCTAGTGGAGTTCCTTTATCATGTCTTGGAAGAACCACTTAAATCAACACATCATTGATACTGAAAATGAAAGCGGGGAGGGCTTTGAAATGTATCTCTCTAGGAGCTCAGAACTAGGTGGGGCTAAGAAGAGAGTAACTTGAAAATACTAAAACTGGGAACAGTTGTTCAAGGTTCCTAAAAATGAATATTTGAGGAATATTTTCCAAACTGTGTAGTCTCTATTTCATTGGGTCTAGGTGGAAAAGCTTTGATCTCTGTCATAAGAGTCTGTGGTGCCAATTCTCTCATGTTATAAGGATTTTATACTATTAATTATATACTATATAAGATGTGCATTCCACAGTAATGTGATACATAGGACAAATTCTTAAATATTTTATCAATTTTGCCTGTAAGAGGAAATTCTCTTCACGGGTGTCTGATTTCCTGCATGCCTACTACATTGCTATCATTCAAGTATTAAAAAACAGCGTTTTCTAGATCATTACCATAAAAGCAAGTCCTTTGTTTTTGCTTCTCATGATTATGCTATGTCTCCTGCTTCTTTTATAGATGGGGAAATAAACTTAGAAAAGAAAAATAGCAAAATTCCAATCAGATGGGAAGACAATACTGGGGCGTTTGTTGTATAAGCTACTACTAAAGTTAATAGGCTATTGCATAGTTTTAAATCATTAGAAAAGATAAAATTTCAAATTTTTCAGTCTAAAATCAAACTATTTGAGGTGATAGATAAATATGTTAATGAATTTAACCGAATTAGCCCATATTATGATATCACTTTATTTCAAATAAATATGTAAGTGTGTGTGTGTGTGTGTTTGAATGCCTGCTTTACCATAGCAATGTGGAATATCTTACTTATCTTTGCTACCTATGTAATATCTTGGTAGTGGAAATGCAGCAGACAAAGCTGACAATTGAAATAAAAAAAAAACAAATTCCAGTTGTCACAATACAATAGAATCTTTTTGTTGTTGTTGTTAAGTAAGGGAAATTGTGGGGTGGTGAAATGGCTCAGTGGTTAAGAGTGCTTGCTGCTCTAGGGAGGATCCAAGTTCTGTTCCCAGCATCTCAGCCAGGAAGCTCAGGATCATTTGCAATTCCAGCTTCAGCTCCAGGGGGATTTGATTTCTCTGACCTCCACAGGCACATACATTCGCCAAATGTGCATGCACAGTCATGCCTGCCTGCACACACACAGAGACAAATCTGAAAAGAATAGAGAGGAAAACATACCTTAGAAAAAGTTCTAATTCAAACACCTTACTTTGAATCATGCTTTCTTGAAAGCCTGGCATGATCAACTTGAGCACAGCCAATTGTAACATTGATACTTGTACTCAGTATTGAGGCCCTCGGAGCAGGATGTGCTGACAATATCGATGGGAGAAGGATATCTCTCTGAGCGGAGAGAAGGCTTGCATTTTGGATTGACTAATTGGGTATTCCAGACTTCTGCAGTGTGAAAGAACATAGCAATAGCAGACAAAGGCAAGCCGTTTGCTTCTGTTGGCTGTGATGAGCACAAACAAGGGTGGGTTACAATAGGTGGACTGGAGAAGTGGTCATTGGTCCTGGTCACAGCCTACAGGAAAACAGTAATTTCTGAATGTCTGTATGAAAAGAGTAACGAAGGGAAATGCTTGCTTACAGTGGAAACGACTGAGTTCCAGTTGCCAGAGAATGTTGCTCAGTTCACTCAGTTAGCAGGCATTGCAGATTAACACTGTTAAAATGTTGGAAAATCTACATACTAAGAAGACATGCCATGGCCAGGGTCACTATTTGTAGGACTGTGTTGAGGAGACAGAGAAGACTAAAAAGTATCTCAATAGAGACAGGAAAGTCTCCCCAGAGTGCTTTCCTTTTATTTTCATGCAGTTTAGAAATCATTTAAATTTACATAGCATACATGTACCGATTGCTGTTGGATACTATTTAGATCAGTAAATATAAAATAAAATCAGAAAAGAAGACCTCAGTTTTACCAGTTTCCATGTGTGCAATCAGGTATGTCTGTAGGTACATATGTATCATGTGCATGCAGGCACATGTGCACCTGATTGCACACATGAATGTAGATACCAGAGGTCAGTGTTGAATGTCTTCCTTAATCACTCTTTTCCTGTCTGAATCATAGCCTAACAGATTCAGCTAGACAAGCCAGCCATCAAGCCTCAGGGAAATGTTTTTAGTACTGAAGTAATAGTTTTTGAGTGGACATACAGCAATACAGACAACTGAAGGAAATTGAATTCCAATTTGTCACAATATAATCGAGCATTTAAAAGCAACAAAAATGTTGCTAAGATGAAGTCTAGCTCATATCCTTCATTTTCAACATGTTTTCTCCAGCTGTCCATGGGCCAATCTAACCCAATCTGTACTTTCCTGGCACTGTGACTGGGGACCCAGCCTACATCACCCACTGTTTCCTAAGTACTGGGTACCTTAACTCAGATCTTCACACTTGATTGGAAAGCCCTTACCTCACTGAGCAACCTACCTGGTCCTAGTTTTGGCTATTTCCAAAGCAAATCCTCAGTCCTTCCCAATTTTCATAAACTACAGAAAAATTATTAGGAAATGAACTGTGAATAAATAAACAAAAGTGAGTTACTTAATTGACTCCACACAGAACTTAATTTCACACACTATAACTTGAGGATTGTTTAATAAATCAAGGAAACTGTGTGTTCTGATTTTTTCCCTGGTAAATTTAGCAAATTAAATGACTAATTTTTCTAAGTTAAGAAATTAGCCTGTGTCACAATTGTTAAGATTTGGTACAAGTTTATTATAAGTTAAATTAGTATATCCAAGTGAAACTTTTAAGTAAGAGTATATTAAAACAAACTACATTTTAAAATTATCTGTAATTACTAGTGATCAAGCAACTCTTAAGGACTTTTTCTTTTTTTTCAAAAAAATTGCTATATTCACAGCTTCCAAAAGTAAGTATCAACACATTCTTTAATATTTAAACAGGTGACAGATAAGAAGAAGGTACAGCAACCATCTCACTAGCCCAGAAATAAATAAGCATCACATCCCACAGTGTCACTGAACAACAGCAACATAAAGCAAAGGAAAGCAGCCCATGAATCACAATCCCAGAGAACCTAGACAACAACGAGGACCCTAAGAGAGACATACATAGATTTAATCTACATGGGAAGTAGAAAAAGACAAGATCTCCTGATTAAATTGGAAGCATGGGGACCTTAGGAGAGTGTTGAAGGGGAGGGGAGAGGTAGGGAGGAGAGCAGAGGAAAAGGTAGAGCTCAAAATAAAAAAGGAAAAAAAAAGCTACAGCCACAGAAAGATCCGCAGCATCAGGATGCCAACACTCACATGGACCTTTATGCCACCCTTGAGCTTGTTCAGTGCAGGTGTTTGGTATAACACAGATCCAATGGGTTGATCTTTCAATGGGTCAGTCTGGAGAGAATGATAAACATGGTCTGTCTTGCTGACAGGAAGGTTGTTTTCACATTCCATTGAATTGAATTATGCTCTCTCGGGCAAAATTTTGTCTCTGGTGAGATTCTTAGAAAAAGCCGTAATGTGAACTCATTTCAAAACAAAGACCAAAAGAACAGTTGCAAATTAAAAGCATAATAAATATTAAGTAAGAATTGGATGACATTTATTTTGCTAAGTAAATAAATTCCTTTTAGATTAAAACACAGCACCACATTCTTAACTATAAATATATATTCAATTATTAAAATTAAGGGAAGTATAAATATCCTTAATACCAATAGACTGACAAAAACTAATTTAAATTTCTATGCAAAAAGATTTTAAGAGTCAGATATATTAGATATAATCATTATGATAGTCTGACTTCAATTTAAAATGATCTCAATCAAATTTAGCCATGAAGTCATGAGTAACTGGGTTGATGAATCAGTGGTAAGAACGCTGTTATACAGATTTAAGGCTCTGAGTTCAAATCCCCCAAATTCTTGACAAAAACTGAGTAGAGTCACTTATACACCTGTAACCTTAGTGCTTTGGGAGGTTGGAGCTACCTCTACAGATTTCTGGGGGTTGATGGCCACCAGCCTCATTACAGGTTCAGTGAGAAAGTTTGTTTGAATGACAGAACAGGACACCTGTCATCCTCCTCTAGCCCCTGTGTGCCCCAGGCCTGCATATCCACAAGCACACATAGACACATACTACACATATATACCACACAGACACACACACAACACAGACACACCAAAATTATTATTTAAAAAGGTAAAGGTAAACGAACTGTTTTATGAGGGAAGAAAGAAGAAGAGTAAAACAGTTGGTCACAGCACTTTAAGAAGCTTCTTTGGGTCATGCTCTGGGTTGAAACTGCTGGGTCTTGACAACGAATGTGCTGTAATGACCAGATAAAACAGACAGAAAAGTATTCCCATTGAGGGAAAGACTCTGAAGACGATTTTGTTGACGTGATACTTGCCAAATCAGACATCTTTGGAGTGACCTAATCATGCATAGCTGAACATTTTCCCCAAACACACTCAAGATGTGAGACTTACATGGCACAGAAAAGTTGTTATGCTCAAGGTTGCCACTTATTATAGGGAAAGAAAATGAATTAGAAGTAGGATTGGGAAAAGATTCATAGGACATAGCCCAGCAGACCTTGTGAGACTAGGAGTAGCTTCCAGCTGTTCTCTTGGCAGCAACGTGTGACAACACAATAAGCTCGCCCTGCTTTGATGTCTAGGGTTTGTCTTGAGGATCAGTCCGGCAGAGACAAATATGGCTGCCTTAAATCTCAGTTGTATCTCAGGCTCAAGGTCTCCAGAACTCAACCTATTCAGAACAGACCAGGAATCTATCCTGGAACAAACTCTGACATTCTTAACATGTCACATTATCAGCATAGTCTCTCTTGTACAGCCCAAGAGTTAAGATCACCTTTTAATCGAGCAGGTTATACCAGGGATTAATGTGTTGGTTCTCAAACTGTGACTTATAACCCCTTTGTGGCCAAATGGCCCTTTACAAAAGTAGCATATCAGATATCCTGCATACCAGATATTTACATTAAGACTCATAACCATAGCTAAATTACAGTTATGAAGTAGCCATGGAAATAATTTTATGATTGAGGGTCACCATGACACGAGGAACTGTATTAAAGGGTTGCAACATTAGGATGATTGAGAATCATTAGTTTAAAGGTTATCCCATGGAAGCTCTTTGAAGACTTCAAACCTTTGAGTTTACTACACAATCGAGCATTTATGAGATGGGGATACATAAATAAATGAATAAGAAATATTTTTAAAATGATGACTACAAATCATTTCTATGCATTTATTTTAGTGAATAACTGGGAAAACGAGGGAAAGAAATCCAACATTATGTAATAGCGATTTGTTTATTTTGCTTAGGGCTACACCAGCGTTGTGTAGTATGGGAGGCATTGGGAGTGATGGCTTGCTCTGTGAGATGCTGACCCTGGAGCAGGGATTGAGTGAGTGAAGTCACTCGGTGAATGGTACATGGAAGCTATACTAGGCTAGAAACCTGAGAACTATCTATTTACCAGTCTTTTTCTTTCTGTTCTCCTCCCTACATGCTATGCTTCCTCTCTCCAACTACAATGGGTCTTTGAAGATGCTCCAGTGGATTCGACCGCCACCGGCAGGACTGGGTGGACAGTGGATGTCCGGAAGAAGTACAGGTGTGCTTTGCCGTAAATCACTGGCATCAGTTTTACATAGCACGTGACATTGCCACTTATTAGAGTGGTGTCTAATGGGGTTCTTTAATAAAACTCAAAACATTGAAAGTAAATACTTAATATATGCCAGTCATCAGGGACAATGGCTTGCATGTATCACCACACTCTATTCTTACCCTCCTCTCAAGACATACTGTTATTGTCATGAAGAAAAGAAGGGTGAAGGAATAGGGGATTGGAGTGTTCATGAGAGCTTCCAGCACTAGGTACCTATATAGGGATCTGGAGATCCAGGATTGAACATATATGCACAAAAAGCAGATTTTCTAAATATTTCCTCTTTTTTATCTTTTAAGTAGTCATTGCTCCTCTTTTAATATCATAGCAAAGTAATGGTTTGAGGGAGAGATTGATTGTAGTGAACTTGCTATGCTGTAATAAGCGAGATGTGGGTAATGTGATTATTACATGAAAAAGCAATTTTAACTTGACTAAAGTTTTCCTGAATCTTACTGTCAGTCATTTCAAAGTTCCCTAAGTTTTATATGTGCATTAAGTATTTCTTGTCCCTATTAAATGTGAGTATCTGTATGAATATATGTGCATTACATGCATGTTATGCTCACAGTGGCCAGAAGAGGGCAGCAGGTACCTCCATCAGGAGAGAGAGTTGCAGGTAGTAGTGAACCTTCTGCTGTGAGTGATGGGATTGAAGCTTTAGTTTTATTTAAGAACAGTGTGAATTCTTCACCACTGAGCCATATTTCCAGATCCCTCCTTCATTGAATTTTAGAATATAAATTTTAATGGCAATTAATGATGACACACAAATTTTCTCATCTAGTGACTCTAGTCAAGCCCCAGTGATAAAAACGGAACCACTAGGAATATCGTGGGTTACTAGGAGCATTGTGAAAATACACTTGAGTTTGGATAGCTCATAGAGGTCTTGAGAAATGCTCCTTTGAGAACATTCTGTGGCCCAAAATGTACCTCAGTATGTGAGGCCTTCAGTCAGATCCCAATATTATAAAATAAAAGTTAAGATAAATAAACAAAAGTAACACTCTTGAAAGTCAACATGGGATATATATGTAATCTAGCAAGCAGGAGGATATGAATTTGAGGCTAGCCTAAGAAACATGGTGAAACACCGTGTAAAATCTCAACCAACAAACTGGCCAACATTGCTGAGCTTTTAAAAGCACTATTACTGTGGATGCTTTCATCTGGATTTTTTTATTCACTTGGGGAATTAGAGCATTTTACATGAACCATCATCTATCTCAGTTATCTCAGTTCTATGACACACTTCCAGAGAACACATTGACAAATCCAGTTGTGTTTTCAGACCCTTGTTTTGCTCATTGTCTTTGTTAGGGTTTCTGGTGCTGTAGTGATACACAATGACCAAAAAGCAGGCTGAGGAGGGAGGAAAGGCTTTATTTGACTTACATTTCCATAGCAGAAACAGGGCAGGAACCTGAAGGCAGGAGCTGATACACAGGCTGTGGAAGGGTGCTGCTTACTGGCTTTTACCCTATGGCATGCTCAACCTACTTTCTTATGGAACCCAAGATTACCAGTCCAGGAATGGCACATCACCTGCAACGGTCTGGACCCTCTCCCACCTATCACCACTCATAAATAAGAAAATGCCCTACAGCAGATCTTATAAAGGCATTTTCTCAACTGAGGTTCCCTCCTTTCAGATAACTCTAGCTTGTGTGCCAAGCTGGTATAAGACACATTCATGTAACCACGGTTTTCTCAAAAAAGATACTTGAAATGAATGTTCATAATTGTGTAAAAGTTCAGAATATGGTCCAGATATTTTAGCTTTCTTGTTCCAGAGTATTCTCCCTATAAGCCTTACAAGGCAGAGAAAAGTCTCCTGGGCACAGTGGTGGATAATTTGCCATGCTCTCTAGACTGTGATGGTACTAAAGGTCAGAATCCAATGCATTCTGTAATAATCCATGTTTCCTCTTTTCTACAATTAAATTATCCACACCACTAGCTTTGTGTGGTAAGCAGTCCTTTCCTCACAGTTAAGTACACAAGTTCACCAAATCCAGCTCATCCTATCTCCTGTTAATGCAAGGTTGGTCTCCTTTAAGCAACATTGGTATTGGCATTTGTTCCTCTGGGCCAACTCTGCTTTTATATTTGAGTTTTCAATGTTACTTAATGTATTTTGTTCCCTTTGAGCAGATAGGATTTTATCTGGGGAGGAATGATGGAAAGGTAATAAAGAAGCATGTTTAGAGATTTTCTTTATTTTGTGAAATTTCTAATACTCTTTTGAAATTTACATTATATACACAGCCTTCTTCTTTTGTAAATGCAAAAGCAAACCAAATCCAAGATTTTACTTTAAACACAGGCTTGTTTATTAACTCAGTGAGAGCAATAGACAGCAAATTCAATCCTAGACTTCTTTATTTTAAGATGTCTGGGACATCCACCTGCATATATCTTTTCAACAGATGAATGTTTGAGCTTGGCTTTCAAGAGAAGAAGGTCAACTTGAGATGCAGATTTGTAAACATTCAATATCAAGATGTTAAATGAAACTCTGGGTATAGAGATGGAAGTGCATAAGAAAACACAGAGTGAAAGTGAAGGTCAAGAAATATACACAAAAATTGCAAAAGTAAAGGGAGGTAGAATAAGAAGGAAGCAACGGAGCTGTAAGAGAGGAGTCGGAAGATGAGCATCACAGAAACCGAGAGTGGGCATCTGCGTTCACTAATGTGGATTACCCATAGGTTTCCTTTGGGAGATTTAGTAAATATGGAGATATACGGAAACATGATAGGAAAAATTCCGAGTTAGACATGGAGCAGTAAGATTGTAATTAAGTGGAGAAACTGAGAGTTTGAGATGATCCAGGTAAACCAAACTCCTAGGAAGTCTGAATATGACTGGATGGAAAAGTAGAATAATTCAGTGCCAGGATGTATGGTGGAGCAGTGGGGGTCTAGATAGAGTGGAAGATTAGGCATACTTACCTTATGTTAGATTGTTAGCAGTAACAAGTCATCAGAGAATTACACATGACTGATGTTGAAAATAAAAAAAAATTATCCAAATACCAAGTTCACAAAACCCAAGGGAGTGAACTGAATTGAATACAGCTGGAAAAAATATGAGGCATGATAGCTGTCCTCTGGAATAGAAGGAAGGGGGATATGCTCAGGCAGAAACAAGTTTGATTTGTAAAGAAATCCTACTGATGGCCTCTTTCATCAAGGAAATGAAAGGTGAACCCAGGGCAGAACAGGGAGAATTACTCTAGGATTGCGGTTGTTAAGTAGAGTGAACTGGTACCACGGCCTTTGAACATATGATTATCCATATGTGAAACCATTTCCAGGCACTGTTGATTTTCTGAGTGAGAATGCTGATTAGTTTGTGGAGTTTGGGGATGACTGTTCTGTCCTGCCTGCCTTTGGCATGGGCAAGGCTAAGGAAGTACTTTTGCTTCGTACAGAAAAGGGTATTTTCCAAAAAGGTGCTTAAAATATGTGATACCTAAAGGTACTGAAAAGTTAGGTGGCGATGATAGAAGAAAGGACATTAAAACAGAGCAATTATTGTATATTCAAGGGAGAAGAATCTCAGTGTAAAGTACATATGGAAAGAAGTAAGATACATGAGCTTTGAGAACATTTCTAGAGATTCCTATCTGAATATCAGACATTGTGGATTATAGCTGGGGAGGAGTCAGTGCTAAAGGAATCTTTGAAGCTGAGATAATGCAGTAATCTGAGGAGAGAATAAACCTAAACCTGTAGTATATCTGACTAATGATAAAGCATCTTTACAAAAACTCTTCATTCACTGGTGAAAAGATTCTTCATTCTCCATTCATGACAAGACAGTTACTTACTAAAAGTTTTCAAATATGTCATGAGTACTGTCCATATTTAGAGCAGCCACCTTTTATCAGAGAAATGAAATCTTTGAAGCACAAAGAGGTTGTTCACAACATCAACTTCTAGCTCTAGAATAAGAGTCCTTCCTAGTGAAAACTGGTATTTATTTTTGTAGGTTATAAATTTAAAAAAAAAACGAAATGTGTTTCTTCTGGTATCTTCTGTAGAGCCCTGCTAAGAAGAATTAGACTGGGTTTAAATGAAAGATTTATCTATGTGGTTTTTGATATTTCATGAGAGAAAACAAAATTTAAAATTTCTATTCAACCTGGAAAAGATTAATTTTGAGGTTGTAAAATAGCCTAGAGCAAAGAGGGAATGCTTAAGATATAACATTGTCGCTTTGTAGATCCAAAGAGGTGTGGAACCTTTTCTATAGGTACATGCTTTTCTTCTAACTTTAACTTATTTCGCCTTTTGACATTACATATTTCATAGATATTTCTATAAAATTAAAAAAGGCAAGATAAAGAATGGTACAGAAGGTTAAACACAGGTGAAATTGTGACTCCAAGTATCTGCAGATGTGTGTAATTTGTTGCATCCTCCTCCTCTCTTATCTTATATACTCATAAATTAGCAAAATCTATGAAGAGTCTGACACAAAAATATTTTACTCTTGACATCAATTTAAGATGTTTTGTAGTTTTTTTCTGTTTATTTATTTATTAAAGATTTCTGTCTCTTCCCCGCCACCGCCTCCCATTTCCCTCCCCCTCCCCCAATAAAGTCCCCCTCCCTTGTCAGCCCAAAGAGCTATCAGGGTTCCCTGCCCTGTGGGAAGTCCAAGGACCACCCACCTCCATCCAGGTCTAGTAAAGTGAGCATCCAAACTGCCTAGGCTCCCACAAAGCCAGTACGTGCAGTATGATTAAAAACCCATTGCCATTGTTCTTGAGTTCTCAGTAGTCCTCATTGTTCGCTATGTTCAGCGAGTCCGGTTTTATCCTAGCCTTTTTCAGACCCAGGCCAGCTGGCCTTGGTGAGTTCCCGATAGAACATCCCCATTGTCTCAGTGTGTGGGTGCACCCCTCGCGGTCCTGAGTTCCATGCTCGTGCTCTCTCTCCTTCTGCTCCTGATTTGGACCTTGAGATTTCTGTCCGGTGCTCCAATGTGGGTCTCTGTCTCTGTCTCCTTTCATCGCCTGATGAAGGTTAATATTCAGGAGGATGCCTATATGTTTTTCGTTGGGTTCTCCTTATTTAGCTTCTCTAGGATCACTAATTATAGGCTCAATGTCCTTTGTTTATGGCTAGAAACCAAATGTGAGTGAGTACATCCCATGTTCCTCTTTTTGGGTCTGGCTTACCTCACTCAGGATAGTGTTTTCTATTTCCATCCATTTGTATGCAAACTTCAAGAAGTCCTTGTTTTTTACTGCTGAGTAGTACTCTAATATGTATATATTCCATACTTTCTTCATCCATTCTTCCATTGAAGGGCATCTAGGTTGTTTCCAGGTTCTGGCTATTACAAACAATGCTGCTATGAACATAGTAGAGCATATACTTTTGTTGTATGATAAGGCCTCTCTTGGGTATATTCCCAAGAGTGGTATTGCTGGGTCCAGGGGTAGGTTGATCCCGAATTTCCTGAGAAACCGCCACACTGATTTCCAAAGTGGTTGCACAAGTTTGCATTCCCACCAGCAATGGATGAGTGTACCCCTTTCTCCACAACCTCTCCAGCAAAGGCTATCATTGGTGTTTTTGATTTTAGCCATTCTGACAGGTGTAAGATGGTATCTTAAAGTTGTCTTGATTTGCATTTCCCTGATTGCTAAGGAAGTTGAGCATGACCTTAAGTGTCTTTTGGCCATTTGAACTTCTTTTGTTGAGAATTCTCTGTTCAGCTCAGTGCCCCATTTTATAATTGGGTTGATTAGCCTTTTACAGTCTAGTTTCTTGAGTTCTTTATATATTTTGGAGATCAGACCTTTGTCAGTTGTGGGGTTGGTGAAGATCTTCTCCCAGTCAGTGGGTTGCCTTTGTGTCTTAGTGACAGTGTCCTTTGAATTTAAGTCTGACTTCTTTGATGTAAGTTTAAAAGACAAAATGTGTTCAGTCTGCTGATTTTCACTTCTGTGTCTCCTACCAGTCAAAGGAGAAGATGTGTGAGAGCGCAGAGCCAGCGGAGAGTTCTCAAACCACCACAACCTCACACACAACCACCACGCAATTCAGGGTCCTGACCACCACCAGGAGAGCCGTGACATCCCAGCTGCCCACCAGCCTGCCCACGGAAGGTGCCCACAAGATTGTTTGCTTGTTTTTATAGGAAAGAAAAGATTGCTGGGTAACACCTGCTTACTGGAGAAAAAGAATATTGTTTGGCTAATTAACTTCTTGAAGAATTTTTCAGATTCAGAGTTACCATGGGCAGAAAACATGCTGGCATTCTTTATATATGTTCCTCTTGTTAAGCCTTAGCGATTATCCATAATCTGACTTCTTTTTTTCCCCTTAGAAAAGAAAAATTCACTTCTTTTCATGTGGCTAAATTTAATAGTCATCAAACTACAATCCTGATACATTAATCAAAAGAAATATGCGCATAAATGACTCTTGCTATGAAATTCTGAACAATAGATCACTTTACTCACATACAGTTATGCAGTGGTGTTTCCTGAGTGCAGTCGGTCACAGAGACACTGAACACAAAGTTGTTCTTGAACCTCCTTTTATGGAGAAGAAGGAACTACTAAAGTGCTAATGCCTAGGTAAAATTCATGTGTGGAGAAACTATAATAGTCATTATTTGATAACTTTCTATTCTATATGGTACAATAAGGAGTAGGGGGCAGAATATTTCTTTACGGGAGAACATAGTTTCATGTCTTATTGTCGTAAGTGTTGCTTTCTTTGGAATAAGAAGTAAAATTTTAAGCCTTAGCACTTGATTGAAGTTTAAGTGGGTGTTATAACGTAAGTGGAACACAGAAAGGTGGAGGGCAAATGCCAACTGCATTGTGTTTCTCTTAAAAGCAACATATACTTAAATTCAAATTATTTGGGGTCATTATTCTAAAGACTGTGAAAAACGTGCTTTAATTGAAACTCTGACTTTCATAGTAAAATATGACTTTTGAAATGGAACATTATGACCCATGTTTAGCCATTCAGATATAAATTATTCATTACTGATACAAATTAAGATAAATCTTTAACTATTGATAAATCCTAATTATTCCTCTTACTTTGTAATAGTCTCAGTCTTGATTTCAAATAAAGTCCTATTGTAAGTTGTTTTAGAAAGTTAAAAATCTATTTCATGCTATAACTACATTTTTTTTTATCATTCTCACAGAATTGAGGCTCAGATGCGTTACTAATATTTTAGCCTAAACCATCTCTGAGATAAATTTTATTGCTGTATCATGTAAAGTTGGATTCTGTTTTCCCACTGAGCTAGAAATTAGTCTCTAAAGTATAAAATCCAAGTGTTTGAGTTAAGACAGTTGCCAAGTAAGAGACTTGTGCATCATTGAAATCTTCTTCTGTTGTAATAACGGTCACCTTCTCTTTCAGATGACACAAAGATAGCACTGCATCTCAAAGATAATGGAGGTAGGAGTGCAAACCTTTCTTCTATAAATACTTGTAGACCCCAATTCATTGTATTCATTTTAATAGGTTAAAAGGGCATGTGGGATTCCAAAGACAGAAGAGGGTTAGATTTCATTCTGATTGGTGTTTAACATGTGAAGAATTCAGTGGGTTGGGTAAAGAAATAAAAGGAAATCCTAATCCTTGTGTTTGTCTATTCAAATGCATGATGGCCTCACTACTCTATGAGGTCAGACAGCCACAGGTATTGCTGCGTTTTCTTGCCTTTGCCCTTAGGGCAGTGTGTGTAGTTATCTGCGCAAGGTTTTTTTTTTCTCTGAAATTTATGGTTGGTTCCTTTTCATATACAATTAAAAAGTAGGTCGGTAATCATGCAAATATATTATGCTAGATCTTTTCATCTGTTCTGTGATGCAAAGGACAAAATTTAAATATTCAAAAGAACATCTTAACAGTAACAAAGTTTTTCTAAAAAAACTTAGAAATATCTATACTGGTACTTGGAATTTTAAAGAAAAAGTTTTTAGGTAATACAATGAAAAAATATTAATTATGTTTTAAAATATATTTTATTAAATTATATTTACTCATGTTTATGCTAGGTATTAATAAAAAAAATTAGTGAGAAATTCTCTGCTTCATTCAAGAAAGGATTGCAACTTGCTAGCAGTGTCTAAGACATGAAAAATCTTTGACAATGTCATGGTCTAGGCATGGGTTACTTCTGTATTTTCATATGGTTTACTAGCTGAAACTCACTCATGAGACTGAAGTAGTATGATCATGAGTTAAAGATCAGTCTCTGATAAGTAATACGAGCTTGTCTCAAAATAACAACAACAAAAAGTGACTGGGTGGGGAGGAAAATAATTGATAGGCAATATATCTGAGGCTCTTTTACTTGTAATTGTAGAAAATAGTTGTTACTCAATCAGCATTAAATAACAAACAGTCTGTGCATTCTCAGATTAATGTGCACATCTCTGGAGTTTACATCAGTCCATCTAAAAGAAAAATAGGTTGATTTTTCTATAAGTGTCTTTATACCAGCTGTCCACTCTTTCATATTTGCCTATAGTGTTTTGATACATTAATTTCTTATACATTATTGCATTAAATCAGTAAATGGAAACATTTACAAATGGCCATTGTGAATTACAGTTGTAAAAACTAAAATCATAGGTTTCAAAAGATATTAGCAATTCTCCAATACAAGATTTCCCAGAGAGGGTTGCTGATAAGTATCTTTTGATCGTAAGTCCTAATATTGAGAATGAGGAGAAATTGTATTCTATGAAGTGGGGTGTCATTCACACTGCTTCTGAAATTTCTCTATGTAAAGAAGGAAATCCAAGACTCCAGTTCAAGCACTTTGGATAAATTTTGGTACCACTGCCAGTGACCTCACAGACTGCCCAAGTCTCACAACTGTCCCCCACATTCAGTGAGCCTAGTTTGGTCCTATGCAGGTTCCCTCTCTATCACTCCAGAGTCAGTGAGCTCTCGCTAGCTCTAGTCAGCTGTTTCTGTGAGTATCACCATTGTGGTCTTGACCTCTTTGCTCATATTATCATTCCTCCCTCTCTTGGGCTGGGGGGAGGGCCTTGGCCTGGCCTCCAAGTGAAGAGTCAGACTTTGTTAACTATCATGGAATGTCTTATTCTTTCTGAGGAGTGGATGGGGGGTTGGGAAGGGAGGAATAGGAGGAGAGGAGGGAGTGGAAATAAAGATATGCTATATAAAATGAGAAAAGATTGTATTAAAAGAATTCTTAACTTTAAAAAAAAGGGGGGGGGGGCATTCCCAAGAAACTTCTGGGTTTTCTCTTGTATTTGTGATAACAAAATTCTTAACATAAGTAGAAGTTTCATGTTTGTTTTATTTTTCTTCCTTCATTTTTCTGCTTGTTTGCTTGTTTGTTCAAAAGATTCTATATTGTTAATAGGAAAAAAAAGGATTACTGTGATCTTTCATTAATTAGTATAAGATTCTCTGAGTGGACGATCATTAAAGTTTCTTCAGTGAAGAATGGTTTACAACCTTGGTCATTTCTTCTGGCTGCTGGCTATGTGAAGTCTTGCTGCAGGCCTGCAGCTGACAGTAGTGGGCGATTGTTAAGCAACTTCTTTACTTCGGTGAATATGCCCTCCAAAGGATCTTCAAAATGAGGGAAGATATTCTGTCTGGCAATTTTCCAGTATTCGACTACAAAATTATCTTACAAACAGTCTCTCACATAATTAATATTTTGTACAATGAATATTGAAAGGAGATCTCTAATATGTTACCAATTCTTCCCAGCAACATCTTAGTTTTGTTTAAAGCATTGAAGAATCACACAACAAAATGCGTTCTTAAGCTATGCCTTAGAAATAGATTATGTTAGTGGTGTGGATTTAAATAAACCACATAATAAAAAATTTGAAGTACACTTGACAATGAGTTGCTGCAGTTTCAGATTGTATATAGATAATTGATAAAGAGGGAGCCATCAGAATCCAAAATATCACAAAAGTATGAACATTTTCCATGCCTCTGATTGTTTCAGGTACAGTTACCATAGATGAATTCAAGCCTAATCAAGAATTCACTTCTAAGAATGTTTGGCTGCAGACAGAGCCTGAAAGACTTCCTAAAAGCCTTGGGTTTGAGCCCTAGCACAACAAATCAACAAAAAGCACATAGGAAGATCAGAGTTTAGTTCCTAGAACTCACCTCAGCAGACTCAAAACTGTTTTTAAAGCCAGCTCCAGGGTATCTGCTACCTCTGGTCACTCTGGAACCCATACATTTATATGCATAATTAAAAATAATAGCATAAAAATCTTTAAAGCAATACAGGAGGTTAGAATGTCTAGCATAAATAGAGATCCCAGTTTCAATACCCACAAAAAGGAAACTAGAAACAGAATGAAAACAAACAAACAAAATGGTTACTCGAGTTCAGTGGGGCAGAGTAGCGATGGGAATTGATGTAGGAGACTCCCTTTCACTGATGGCTTTATAAAATTGATTCTTCTTCACAATAGAAGGCACTTATGTTTGATTTGAACATAAGAAATGCCAACGGTAAGCTGTTTATTTATACCCACAGCATTTTATTTCTTTTCTATAATAATTTATTATACTTAATAATATTTCATTTTTTACATAATCACACATTGATTTCCATTTCATCTGTTCTGTTAAAAGCAGCATGCTTTAATGCTCCTCTGTAACCCAATTGCATCATAACCTGTGGCCTTCAGTCTCCAAAACCCAGGCATATCCTGTAGCTTACATTCAAAATTTAATTTCAAGTTCTTTCAGCCTAATTTAATTTAAAGTTCTTGGCTTTTCTAGAAATTCTCCTTTAACTCACCTGGAAAGGGAATCTAGATCATGTTCTTGGAACTCATAAATATGTGGATAATTGCTATATGCACTTGAAACAAAGTCTCTTTTGGATTTTCAGATCCCAGGGTTGGTTTTTGGAAGAATTATAACCTTTGGGGGGGGGGGGGGGTATGGGGATTGGTTTTTGGTTTTTTTGAGACAGGGTTTCTCTGTATAATATCCCTGGCTATCCTGGAACTCACTTTTTTAGACCAGGTTGGCCTTGAACTGAATTATAACTTTTAAGAATGTCTGAACTGTATATATTAGCAGGCATGACTACTAACAGCCTTTCTGACATTTGAATAGGTTAACTTCAAATGCCACTCACCACCTAATTAGAAAAGTAAGTGTCTTCAGGATGCAAACTGAAGACAGTTATCCCAGACACAGGAGAGGTCTGCTGGCTGAATCAAGAGCAAGCATTTTAATGAAACACAATTTTCAACTAGAATCCTGCTCAATTTAGCTAACCTAACTGTGCTTTTCTGCTACTCTGCAATTGTGAAAATTATTTCAAGCTCCATAACCTTGAACAGATTTCATTATTTTAAATTTATCATCAGATCTCTGAAAGTACCCAAATTGTATTCTTTACTGATTGCCTTAAACGTTTTTCCTCTTGATTGATTTGAGTTTCTTTTAAAAAATGTTTGAGCATATATTTTTAATTGCCAATATTTAAAGTCAGCCCTGCACACAATCCTGGTATAGAATACAAGGCCAAGACTGCAATTCCTTCTTATTGATAGAAATCTACTAAATCTGGAACACAGAGCCTGGCTTTTCTAAGTCAGAGGGTGCTGTCTGCCCTAAGAGATGATGCAGTCGCTGCATCGCAGCATGTTAGGTTAACTCACGAGTGAATGTCTCTAGAGTGGATGATTGTGAAAAGCCAACAGAGATGACTCTGAGGTTTCCATGGCTCAAGCTCAGGTTCTGTTGTGTTCAGTTTCCTATGTCTAACTTAATCCTAAGACGTTTTGTCTGGAAAGAAATGTTAGAGCAGGATCCTGACTTTCACTAAACTGCTCTGAGGTGCTGGTTTCTGTTTCGTCTGTTGTGGCAGATCAGGCGTCTACTGTTACATTTATCCTTCAGTCAAATTATTTTTTTGTCTCATACATAAATCATCAAAGCAGCATGTCTTCCGCTGTGTTTGTGCAGCCTTGTTGTGTTTTTTCATCTACTTCCTTTGTGTAGATCACAGTCTCAGAGCAAAGGGAGGCTGTTATTTGCTTTTGACAGGTTATTGAATATCTATCACCTTCTGTTTGAAACACTGTAAAATATCTTGGCATTTTGTTTTATCTCTGGCTTTGTTTGGCTACTTTTCATGCTAGCCCTAACTGGAGTCTGAGCACATATCTAGTGTAACAGTGGAGACTTCTTATGCTTTGAATGTTTTAAGTCTGCCCCAGGATTGAGGATTTTTCTCCTCAACTATTTTAAAGAGTTTGTGGTTCTCATCCCTTTCTTTATAATGAGCTTGTGTGATTGTTTGCTAATTTTATTATTCAGGCTTACAAATATATTCTAACTTGTAACTGTCCTAAACCAACTCAGTTTTAACCTTTGAGCTTAGGTCTCAGGGGTCAATAATCCTAACAGTTCCAGTAAAAAGTAGTTTGATCTAAACTTCATCAATATTATAGAACATCAGAAGCATTAGGCTAGGGAATTTTGTTCAAATATATGCATTTTAGCAAGACGTTGGAAGAACAGAACTGTAGCCTCAGCTAACCAAGAGCAGGAGATAGAATGACTCACATACCAGGGCCTGCCTGGGTTACAGAGTGGGCTCAAGGATAGCCTGGATGAACTAATGATGACCTGCATGGATATAAAAAGCAGAAAAAAGACTGAGGTTATAGATCAGAGACATAATGCTTGCTGGGAAAATATAAGACCTTAGTTCAATTTACTACAGTTAACCAACCAAATTCAGAGAATCTACTTCAGATGCCCTAAAAATTCTACTGTATTTCTAACCAACTCTGGACTAATGGCATTGCCACCCCTTCTCAGAATACACTTGATTATTAAGAGTTGAGAGTGTTTGATTTCTCCACGCCCAATCCTTAGAATAAGAGTGGTTCATGTATCTCTGAATCCACTCCTTTGTCTCTACATTATGGCTATCCTGAAGCACTTTCATTGTTGGCAAGGAGAAATTGACTCCACTTCCACATGATCGTAGGTGCAGGTGACCTGAAAGCATCATCTCTGCTGCTCTTGTAACTCTCTGAAGGTAGTGCATAAGAATCCGTCCATTTTAGATATTGGCAAGTTTATTTGTTTTAGCAAACATGGTTATGCTTTCTGCTTTACTGAACTAAATCAAATTGCTGTTTTACAATTATTTTTACCTTAAAAGTTTTAATTTCATTGTTTCGCCTAATAGCTTGAAAAATTGTTATCCAGCACAGGGAAAGGAAAAAAAGAACTCGTATTGCGATATCCCTATATAGTCTATGATAATGTTATAATGTGTAGATGGGATTTGTAATCAGAATTTTTGCTGCTAGTAGAACATAGAATAAAATACTGTTACAGAGTCTCTGGGAAAAGGTACATGTACCCTTCAAGTTACTGCAAATATATTTCCCTTTAGTTGCTTGCAAATGCCCTAACATGCCCATCTGATCAACAACTACATTCTCTTTGTGTCCAATTTTGTATCTATCTGCCTTATTCTCAGACTAGATAATAACCAGATGGGCTGGTTTGAATGAGAATCCCACCCCGACACCCATGGGCTCCTACATTTAAATGCTTCCTCTCTGGATGGTTGAACTGTTTGGGAAGGATTAGGAGGTGTGGCCATATTGGAGGAGATGTGTCACTGGGGATGGGCTTTGAGGTTTCAGAAACACATACCATTCTCTGGTAGCACCCTCTGACTCCAACTTGTGCTTCTGATTGTGAGCTCTCAACTCCTATCCAGTGTCATTCCTCTGCCTGTTCCCATGCTCCCAACCATGGTAGTAAAAGACACTAACACTCTGAGACTGCCAGTCCCCCAATAAACTGTTTCTTCTCTAATTTGCCTTATGCATGATGTCTTTCACAGCAATGGAAAAGTAAGAAACAGCAGGTGTGGTACATCTGTAATCCCAGCAACTGGGAGATGAAAGTAGGAGGATCAGGAGTTGGAGGTTATCTTCAGCTACAAAGTAGGTTCAAGATCAGCCTGAGCTACACGAGACCCTGTCTCAAAAACACTGTGTGTGGGTTGGGGAGGGGATAGGAATTGGGTGGGGAGGAAGGAGGAGGGAAAGGAAGAAGGAAAGAGGACCCAGAGAGAGGAAACTATCCTACAGGCTGTAGAGTTAAACTGCAAATTCTGTTCATTTGTGTGTGAACAAACAGTGCTTGGTTATCTTATAATACAGTGATTAACTTTAGAAAAAATCACAATGCTTAAAACCACTAATCTCTTGCCGGGCGATGGTGGCGCACGCCTTTAATCCCAGCACTTGGGAGGCAGAGGCAGGCGGATCTCTGTGAGTTCGAGACCAGCCTGGTCTACAAGAACTAGTTCCAGGACAGGCTCCAAAACCACAGAAAAACCCTGTCTTGAAAAACCAAAAAAAAAAAAAAAAAATACCCACTAATCTCTTATAACAGCTTGATGTTCCATTAATACTAATTTCTACTTTAGTTTTCTTCTTTGGTGTTTAAATAACACTGTGCAAAAATTTAAATATATCTTGGCCAGTAAAGACAAAGGCTAATTACTTAACACTAATTCTTAGGTGTTGTAAGCTAACTCTGGCCAAATGTTAGTATTTCGGCTTCAACAATGGATATCAACTTGCTGCATAAAGTTTAGGCAGAAGTATTTTTACTGCATGATAGTATTAATGTTCTGCAACCATTAGTCATTTAAAATACAGGAAAGCAGGGAAATCATTTAAAATACAAAGCTGAAAATCTTGAAGACAGCTAAATAGAAGGATAAAATGTATTTGTTGGGCCTAAAGGAAGCAGGAGAAAAAGCGAGGTAGAGCACAGAGCAGGCAAATACCACCAGACAGACAAAACAATAAAAGGGCAGATGTGTGCCAACAATGATAGTTGTCTGACTGAAAATAATAATCAGGCATTGTTTACCAGATTATTATTCAACATCAAGATGCATAATCAGAGGCAAGGCTAAGTGACAAGAGTATTTCCCCAGCACACGTGAGGCCCTGGGTTCAATGTGTGGCACCACAGAAAGCACAAATCAAGACCAGCTACATGCAGTGTATAATTAAGGTGCCAGGAAAACAAAGGTTTACGAATATAAGGAGCTCCAAGCTGAAGTCATGGGAAATATGTACACCATTAGCACAACGTGTAAAACCTGGATGTGTCAAACTAAGCTTAAACACACGGAGGTAAGCAAGAAAATATGAGAATGAAAGAGAAGCAGTTCATCAGGAAAACATTACAATTTTTAAAAATTAGTTTAAAAAATAGAGGGTAAACGAATGCTGTAATTTGAACTAAACTATCAACCAACTTGGATCTGATCGACTATGAGTAGATTTAGCTTGCTGGTTAAGAGCACACACTGTGCAATCATGAGGACTGGGGTTTGGATTCAAGTACCCACATTACAAGTCAGGCATTCCAGCAAATGGCCGTAACTTCAGCTCTGAGGAATCCTATGCCCCCTTCTGGTCTCAGGACCTGGACATGAGTGTTCACCTGTGCACACACACGTGCACGCGCACACACACACACACTCATGTAGGCACATTCACACAAATTAATTATGTAAACTGTAAAAATAAGTCACATGAGGATCAGTAAAAAGATACTGTCTATTAACAAAGACAGAAGATTTTAAATTTTCTCAGTAAGAAGTTATGCATGTATAGATTGAAATCTATTAGTATGAGCAATAAAACATCAGCACAAATATATACATTTTAGTCTCATTAAGTGAATTAATTTTTACTAATCAATTGTTTTTTCATTTATTTTACATCCTGACCTCAGTTTCCCCTCCCTCCTTTCTTCCTGTTCCCTCATCCCCTGCCTCCCTTCTGCCCAACCATCTACCTCTCCTCTATTTCTGTTCAGAAAGGAGCAGGTCTCCCATGTATGTCAGCAAAGCACGGCATATCAAGCTGAAGTAGAACTAAGCTCTTCCCTTCATATTAAGACATTCCAGTATGGGGAACAGATTCCCCAAAACCAGCTCAAGTGTTAGAGACAGACCCTGATCCCCACAATAGGAATCCCACAATAAACCAAGCTACTCAAATGTCACATATGTTGAGGGCCAAGATCAGTCTCATGCAGGCTCCCTAGCTTTTGGTCAAGACTCTGTGAGCTCCTATGCACCCAGCTTATTTGTTTCTGTGGGTTCACTTGTGATGACCTTCACCTCTCTGGCTATACCATCCTTCTTCCCTTTCCTCAACAAGGTTCCCGAGCTTGGCCCAGTGCTTGGCTACAGATCTCTGCATCTGTTTCCATCAGTTACTGGATAAAGACTCTCTGATGACAATTAGGCTAGTTTGGTCTGAGAAATACAAAACATTTTCTCTCATTTGTGAGTCTTAGACTTTATAGTCTCATAAAAGTTATATAAGAGGTAATGATACGAAAGGAGAAAAACTGGAAAATAAAGGGGACGAATAGGAGAAAAAGGTGTGGGGTGTGCCCTTATATAACCCTGCATAATAACAATAAAATAAATTTTAAAGGGGAGTTAGGGAGAAAACACAATAATTTGTATTATCCCCAAATATGTAGCAAGTTGATAATACTGAGTAATGTCTAATAAAAAGAAGAAAAATAACAAAATATTAATAATACTCAAAGAAATGATGATGAAATAAAATAAAATAATGACATCTTGCAGTGAGGTGAAGAGACCAGCCAGACACTTCAGAGCATTTGTAATATGACTCAGTTTATATGAGATTCATGGAAAAGCAAAGTTAATTTACAATATACAAATCAGTTCAGCCCTTGCCTGTGGGTTAAGAATGATAAAGACTGAAAGAGGGACAAGAAAACTTTTGAGGAATCCGAATTATTCAGTACATTTAATTGTTACTATTTATTATTTATGTGTCTGTGTGGAGATGTGTGCAGATGATTCCAGTTGTCACTGAATGCTGAAGCCAGAGGCTTTGGGATTCATCTGGAGCTGGGGTTGTAGGCAGTTAGAGTTACCCAGAATGGTTGCTGGGAACTTAAAACAAAGAGGAAAGGAAGGGAAAATAATGATTTATATCTCAAAAAAATTTAAGGAAATAATTTAAAAGGGAATACTTTTACTTCTTTCTTTCATATTTGTGTCTCTTCTTCCCTTTCTCTTGTTGTATTGCTTTAGCTAAGAGCTCAAGTGTTATATTGAAAAGAAAGATGGATATTGATCATCCTTGTCTTATTCCTGATGGTAATAGAAATGTTTCCAGCTTTTTAGCATTCAGCCCAGACTCCTGAAATAATCACACAGAAACTATATTAATTAAATCACTGCTTGGCCTATTAGCTCCAGCTTCTTATTGGCTAGCTCTTACCTATTAATTTAACCCATTTCTATTATTTTATATTTTACCATGAGTCTCTGGATGTCTGTCTCCAGCAGCAGCTCCATGGCTTCTCTCTGACTCTGCCCTTCTTTCTATTAATCTGTGTATTGCCATGTGGCAGTGGCTTACTGACAAAGTTTTTACATGTCTGTCCATGGCAGCGGCTCCATGACCTTTCTAAACTCCACCTTCCTTCTCCCAGTATTCAGTTTAGCTTTCCCCACCTACCTCTATTTGTTTGCCCTATCACAGGCCCAGACAGTTTCTTTATTAACCAATGGTATTCACAGCATACAGAGGGGAATCCCACACATTTGTGAGTATTTTGCTGAAAATTTTTAAACTATGCTCATTAAGAAGATGGGTCTATAATTTTTTCATTGTGTCTTTATTAATGTTAGCTTTAGTTATCATTATAATTCTGGCTTCATAAATTTGAAAGTATTCTTTCATTTTCTATTGTGTAGAACAGTTTGAGATACTTCAGTTTATTTCTTTAAAGGTCTGGTAAAACTCTATGGTGTACTTATTTCAATAACAACCCTAACAATAATATTAACGTGATTGATAGAGTATCATAAAGTGTAGGATGGCAATTATTCTGAGCAGTAGTAGCCGCTGACATTTCCCTAAATACTCACCATATGTGAAGACCAATGCCAACCACATTATAAGCCTCACTCAGTGTCTTCTCAGCCATTATGTGACAGACAGCACAATTGTGCTTATATTTTGAAGATGACACAGGATGAAAGAGACACACGTGTCCTTTTGGTTAGACACTGTGAGCTCCTCCTATTCTTGGCAGCCTGAAGGTTGTGTATCAGCTTAGTGCTATGGAAATGTATCTATTTTCCTATTAGATCTTTTTCTGGCATTGAGGATGAAGGGCAGGGCCTTCCACATTCTTAATGAGCACTGTACCACTGAGCTATATGCCTAGCACCGAAGAGAGTTCTTGTCTATGTTCACAATAGGTGATTCATTTGATAGCATAGTAAACATTTTTTCATAAAAAGATTATTGTACAAATGCTATTTTAATATTAATGACTTTAGTACAGTAAGATGGGTTTGAAAAGAACTGCATTTTTCCGATTTACTGAACCTTGATATTACTTTGTTCTGCACACTTTTGGTGTTTTATAATGAGCACATTCTTTAGCAAATTATTGCTAACTTTTACTATAATTAAAAATCCCACTATCTTAACCAGGCAAGTCTTTAGGAGGGATTGCTATGAGGAAAAATTTCACAAAATTCTTTAATTTTATACTTAGCTGAAAACTTAAGCTGTAAGATTTTTCTTCTAATGTGGATTCCCCCCCCCCACCAATTTATGGATGCTGGGGAAGAGGGATTTAGTGGTGTCATCACGTATAACAAGGTGCTTGTGTTCCAGTTAAGAAAACCCCCACTCTAGCACATTCAGATAATAATAATTAAACTCAGTGGGTCAAAAGAAAGTTCATAAAAGCAGGATGGGACGTATGGGGAAGAAGAAGGGGAGAGAATAGGATGAGAGGAGGGAGTAGGGTGTGTGCATGCTTATAACTAGTAGATCCATGTTTGAAATTTCCAAAGAATTTTTTAAAAGAAAAAAAAAGAACAAAAACGATATAAATATATTTTAAATAATGAAGATAATTTGATATAGAAAACTAACATTGAAAATAATTTAAAGTCTTAAAGCTAAAGGTCATGATAAAAGTAAATATTTAAGAGTTTGTCAATGATGTAAAAGTAAGAATGGAAAAAAAAGTTGCATTTGGTGCCCTGTAGTAGCTATAAAAGTCATCAATGCACTCTGAGAAGATTCCACACACTCTACTTACTAGTTATTAGTAAAAGTGCTAATAAATCAGTATGTCTACACACAAACTCATTATGTAGATGTCTGTCCCAGTCCTTCAGTTTGATGAAGTCAATTATTTCTTATGTTATAGTTTCAAATTATTTTACTTACCGTCAGTTTCAAAGATAAGAAGTGACATATTATTGATTTTAAAATAGGATTTTCATACTCTAGGCTCACTCATCTCAAAACATTTCAAATGCAGCTACTAATAAAATTTCAAAGTCACCTTGTAGGAAAGGCTGGAAAAAGTGAGGCTTGTCTGCTGCCTTGGCCAGTAATGTTTTACCGTATGCTATACATTTTATGTATTTTGTGTGTGTACGTTTCTTCATTTCTTTTTAGAGAACTTACCAACCCCATAAATGACAGTGTTACAATATGCATCGTTGGAGTATGGAAATTGAATATATGTTATGAACTACTTCAGGTCACCCTCATCCTTGAAAACTTTTTGGGCTAGCAATAAGGCTCAATAAGTAAAAGATCCTTCATTACAAGCCTTATGCCCTGAGTTTAATATCTAGAACCTACCACATAAAGGTAAAAAGAGAGACCCAAATCTATAATGATGGACTCTGACTGGCATGCACAACATCACACACACACACACACACACACACACACACACACAGTACATGCACGTATGAAAGCACATGTGTGAACACACACCATAAACATTTTTGAATTATCAGTCAACTAAAAACAAGCTACAAAATCAGAGAAGTTACAAGGAAAACTTCCAATCAATTTTTTTTTAAAAAATTCATCACCTGATTTTCCAGTACTTGCTTTAGCATATAAATGGGTTAGAGGATATTCCACAAGAAAAGCCGTGAGCCTGTGTGTTTTTAATTAAAACATGGAACACTGATATTCAAGGCATTTTTAGTCCATCTTCATTCCAAAGCATTAAGAAAGAACGTTTTGACAATGTTCATGTAAGATTTATGGTTTTTTGAGGAAATCTGTACAAGAGTTTGTCCAATCCATCAGGCCTTAAATCCCCAGAAGATATTACTATGGTATGGAATTTATAGGCTGAAGTATCTCACTTTTAAGCCAGCAGAGTTAGTTCTAAAGACTATATAATTTCAGACGAGAATTTTTAGTTTTCCTTTATTCTCATACTGTAAGACTAGTGATAATAGACACAAGTCTCTTTAGCAACGTTTTAGAATATTTTATCATACTACAGATGCCTAACTCAAAATGTATAATATCATTGCCATGCACACATAAATTCTGAGAGCAATAATATAAAGCATTAGGAGACACAGAGTTTTAAAATCCACCACTCTACTTTGAAGAAACTTTAAAAATTTTGTCCTTTCACTCTTCTGTCTTTTTCCTATCTCTTTATTTCTTCTGCTTTTTCTCTGATCAGCTCACTTAGTCATAAATGTTCCATGAAATAGAGCAAAGGAATCAACTCACTTAAGGTCTTGGAAATTTTCCTACGTTTGGAAATCTATTCTGTTCGCTGCTGTGGTGAGAAAAGCTCAGCCAGCAATAACTCATCGTTTTGACAGATGGGGCAGTTGTTAGTCCTTCATCTGAGTGCTGATCACCATTCTAGGCTTCTGTAAACTCCTAAAAGGCCACAAACCCTCCCTGGGTCACACAGAGCACCAGATGAGAGTGGGTCATCTTTGATTAGTATTGATTTTCTTTGCTCCACTCATGTTTTAAATCATGTCTCAAGCACATTACAAAAATACTTTTACTGTGTGGACTTTTCAGTGTTTATTTCTAATATTCACTTGGGTCTGATCTCTTTCTATGATGTCTCACTGCTTTTCATCATCAATCCCTTTAGTTTGGTACTCAAATGAAAGTTAAAGACACAAATGAAGATTTGAGTTATCTGGTGTATAATATTGAATTGATAGTTGTTTGGTTTTCTTTCGTTTGGGGACATGAATAAAAAAGCCTATGATGTTTCAAAGAAAAGCATACAGATTCTTGTCTCATGACCAGACTCCTGTGACCGTGCGTGAACATCCCCCTGTATAGACTCTAAGAAGCAGCATAAGAAGGCTATACCTGAGGCTGTGTAGAACTGTGCATGTGTTGTCTTTGGCACGCTTCTCTCTGCCAATTTAAAAGATCAGCACAGACTGTTTTCAAAAGTTGACATGTTAATTTATTGTCTTTTCTGATGGAGTATTGATATCAATTCATTTGAGGGTCTTCCTTTAAGGTGCATGAATTAATTCCCAATGACAGACAGGTGATGCCCACCCAGGATGTACTTTCACTGATTTTTTTTCTTTTCCGTTCAGAAATCTAAAAATGAGATGCCCATAATTTTGGACAGACATGACCCCTGTATGTGGTCCAGAGATAAAGAGATAACCACACATGTAACATATTGTAGTGTTTGGGAAATGATGATAAATTGGAAACGAAATAGAGAATTTACAATCCAACATATCAATCGTATCAATGCAGAGGTTTCAATTCAGCAACCTTTAACATTCCAATAACATTTTGCTTTCTAATCTGTAAAGTCCTTTGAAAACATCTGGAATAAAGGATCTTTTCATAGTATTTGTAGAATCATGTGAGAAGAAATAAGATTGGGTAAATTACAGGGTGTTGCTGAACCCTAATATCTTCCTCGGGGGAGGGGGTGTAAAGGCACGACATCAATGAACACAGACACCAGGAGTCGGATAGAAGGCTTATAGCAGACTCGTTTATTTCGGAACAGGAAATATATATACCCTCTCATCACCCATGCATTCTGATCCATTGACAGTTGACATTTCATGCTCATCCCTCATCCCTATGGCTACGAATGATCAGGACCTCTGACAGAGTTTGTTGCTAGGCACTCAGGTAACACTGCTTGGTCGCTCCTTATTGACTAGACACAGTAAGGACCTCTGACAGCACCAGGCAGACTCCAGCTCGGTTCCTTTTGGCCTGGTAGGCCTTAACTTTCTACAGTGTGGGAGGAGAAAAATACATTATAAAAAATGATGAGAGCCTTTTTTCTCTCATGATAGATGATTACTGGGAATTATTCTGAATTAACATTAACATGTTTTGTAACATTTTGGAATTTAGTGTTATATATACCCTTAAATTGTTTGCTCTTATGACAACACACTATTTAACACATCAGGGTCACTTGACATTCATAGGTCAGTAAAAATTTGTCTATGGTTACCAGTATTTGAGAAACTATGGAAATCACTTATTTTATTAACAATCACCATCATCTGAGAAATTGTGAAATTATCATTTACCTAGCAACAAATCAAGCTCTACACAAAGAATATTATCCATCACTAGAAGTCTAACTATTTAAAGAAGCATGTAAATGTATCACCCTTCAGAGGGTGATAACATAACCAGTCTGTATGTCTAACACAGCTGAGAAATGATGGTGAGAGTTGACATTTTGCCTTAAGAAGGGGACTAAATAAGATTTACGATCCTGAATATGCAAATTTTGCCTTATTTTATATTCCAAAAATTGGAAATTTAGGTCCTGCAATTCAGTAATTGTTTTAGTTATGATATGAATCTTACTAAATAGAACATATCCTCTGCTTGCTCCCTCCTTGCAGGGAAGCCCCTTGCCCCTGCAGCAGGTCCATCCATCCTCTGGTTCCCTCGGGAAGCCGTAGCCTTGAAGTCCACTCAGTGCTTCATATCCCCTTTGATTCCCTTCACACATCAGACATATAAGGCTGAAACTTGGTGCTGTGTATATGAGAATGTGAACCCCACAGAAATTCAACAGGACATGTGCTTACTGGCTGGTGACTCAATAGAAAAGGAAGAAATAAAGCATCATTAGCGGAATGGAGAGAGAAATGGGAGGGTGCAGAGACAGAGGAGTCAAGAAAAAGAGAAGAACGAGGAAGGGCTGCTGCAAGTGATGGTGGGAGCAAAAGGTTGTATTACACATGGGGTTCATAGAAACATTAAAGACTTTTTATATGACTCAAGTATCCAATTTTACTATATTTTGTCCCGAAGTAACATTTATTATGAAAGTAATATGTCATAATCTTGGAAAAATATGTGTCTAGCTCATAAGATGCAGTCATAAATGCATGCTTAGTAAAGGAGCCAAATATATAGTTTTATGGTGTTAGGAATCTGTCGCCATAATTTCCCTCAATCTGCCTCATCTAACAAATAAAGTAATAATATTACAGCTTAGCATTAGATAAGTGCTTACTACATGCCAGATGCTCCCCTTAAGACCTATGTATGTAGATGCAGAGTTCTTCCAGGAACTCTGTGGAGTAATACTGTCATTGATGTCATAGTGCAGACTGGGCAACTGAGAGCAAGGGAGATGAGCTCACTTACTAAAGCCATATTCTGCTTTCATGGAAATGTCTTTCCACCGGCTGTCACCTGTTTTCAGTGGCCTTTATTATACGTTCATTTTTCTTCCTTAGTCACTCTCAACTTGTTCTTTCCCTAATCTTGAGAACGTGCTTCTGATGGCAGCACTGGCCTGAAACCCAGGAGAAGTCACAAGAGCGATACTGGCTAAGCCTAGGAGAAGTCACAGGAGAGGCACAACCTCCACATTTGTTATTGGCACAAAACTATTTTTTGAACTGTCTTTTAAATTATTTTTCCTTTACTTAAAATTACCAGATTTTTTCCAGAATTTTGTGCCAAACTCATGTTGCCAAATAAGAAGGAAAAGAAGTGGTAAGAGCTCAGTGTTAGCTGAGGAAATGATGGTCAGAGCTGGGGTTTACCAGCAGCCTGCCCTGTTTGAGAGCAGCTGTTTGCAACTTTAACACATTTCTTAATTTCCTGGTGTCTCAGTTACCTCAGCCATTAAAAGGTGGGAATAATGATGCTTACGTCTTAGAGTTGAAGATTAGATATATACAACACAACATATATAAAGTATGTATGTATATTGCAAAGAAACTTTATACAATGAATTACTCTTTAAATTTCATATTCTTTTCTAGTTAATTTATGTAACAGTAGGAAAAAACTCTAAAATTTTGAATATTAGTATTTAGAGGAGGATCACTGATACCAAAAGTCAAGCAAAGAGCAAATGATGACGATGGGAAATGAATGGAGATCTAAGGTCAAGTTCTGATTTTAGGACCTACTGCTGAAGAGGGAGGGAGAAAGAGAAGAAGAAAGGAAAGAGAGAAGGCTAAAGAGAAAAGCAGAAGGAAAGGAGAGAGGGACTGAGAAGGAATAAGATGAGGGGGAAGGAATAACGGAGGAAGGAAGGAAACTAAAGAGAGTGTGAAAGATTTTATGAGAATTTTATCTAGAATTCTGTAAGTTCAGATCACCCAGTTATCCTAATAGGAAACCATATCTATATTTTACTAACAACTTAAAGTTAAAACAAAAATCTCAATTAAGTCATTTAATAGGAAGACACTTAAAACATAGCAGCAAGGGGTAATAATAACACAGAGAAGGCCTGCCAATATAAAGGTTATGAGCCAGTATTTCAGAATACCTGTCCATCTTGTGAATTAGCTAATGACTCAAAACTACCAATCACATTATACACTAGCATGCACTTACCTGCAACACATAATGGAAGATGATCTCCAAATGCCTGAGCCGCCAGCAAAACTGCAGAATCTTAAACCCTTTCTAGATAATTTTATGTGGTTGATTGACTTTCGCTTGCGTTATCATTACATTGGAAATTAAATTCCTCTATCCATGAACTCAGAAAGCTGGTATTACAGAGGCACATACCTTATTAGATTTAGAGAAAATGATACCAGGCGGTGGCATACTGGAATCTTTTCATGTGCTGTAGTTTTCCCTTTAGAAAGTAATAAAACTCTTCAAGTGTCATTTTGCCTCCACCTGTTATGCTTCTAAAAAGCTTTTCCATTTAAAACAGATTTTGAGAATTGTGCTTTGAGGTACATGCATAGACTTTGTGGAAATGTCTGAGTTGCCAACTGGAAAAAAAGTAATGCTCATCCATGGAAAATTCCATACAGAATATGAGAGAGATTTTGAAAGGCACTCAGTTTGGAGCAATAGCAGTGTCAGTTTGGAGAGACAGAGAGCTGGGGTTAAATTACTGTAAGTTAAACAGAATCTGAGATTTTTCTCACAGTTTGGGTAGGTATAAGTGACTAATCAAATAGGGCTTCATGAGAAGGTTTAGTCAGGATATTCAGATCCCCATCACTCATGTAAAGATAAGCCTGTGATTGTAGTCCTGACATACCCAGACAGTCTAGCCAACTAGCCTGCTTCATATAAAGTTTTCTTGAAAGTAGTGCTGAGAGCAATTAAAGAAGCCGCCTGCCCCCCACATCTATAAGCATACAAGATCATATACATCTTCATACATACATGCACACAAATAAACTTATACACACATACCTAAAAGGCTACTAGTTGTGTTTATTAAACTAGAAATTGATATTCTACTATAAGAATGATGTAGCTAAACAGTAGGGTGCTTGCCTAACATGCACAAGTTTATGGGTTCGATTACCAGCACCACTGAAAACATTAAATTTATTTTAGCCATTAATATTAAGGGTTTTGTTGCTTAAATAACTTCAGACATAAGTTGTTTGGACACACACACGGACACACACACAAGCCTGAACTAACATGATAAATATTCAGTGTTACTTACTTGCATACACAAATTTTCCACAAAAAATTTAAGGGCACACATATGGCGGACCTGACAACTGGAATCTTCTTTCAGCCTCTACAGATGACAGTGCAGCTGAGAAGAAAGGAGGAAGCCTTCATGCCGGCCTCATTGTTGGAATCCTGATCCTGATCCTCATTATAGCAGCAGCCATTCTGGTGACAGTTTATATGTATCACCACCCAACATCAGCAGCCAGCATCTTCTTCATTGAGGTGAGTACCAGATTCGGCCATGAAAGCCGTGCTGGAGGATGGGCTGTGTGAACTAGCAAACACCACCTGGCTTTAATGTTTGGCACATGATTAGTCAGTGTCAGGCTGGCTGATGTCACACGCATTGCACCCACTCACGTCCGCACTGATAGATTACTTTCAGATGATGAGGTCAGACCTCTTATCTCTGAAGCTCTTAAACAAACAAGCCATCTTCCCTTTAGAGCCCTAAGGGAAAATAAAAACCACACTTTCCAGTCCTCTTATACCAAATATGTTAACCAGCTGTTCTCCTACCCTGGGGGAAATCCAGCCTAACCTGGAAACAGGAGGATTTGAATAAATTGATAAATAAATATTCATTGAAAATTGGCTGTGTATACAAAACAATAAAGTAGGTCTGTTCTCAAAATGCTTGTAAAATAAAGAGAAAATACAGCTTCTGCTGCAAAATAATAGGTATAAAATTGAGCTACAATTTGATACTACCATTGCGTATAACATGTATTTATTCATTTCTGCATAAATGCACACCCATATATCCACAGTAAGATTGATTGGATGCTGTTCTGTCCTATAGAGAATTTAGGCTTAACTCCAATGCCATAAGAAACATGGAGTAAGCACAGGGGCCATGGCCAAACATGGGGGTCTAGAAGGCTGGACCAGGGGAGCCTCAAAACCACTAGATACAATCAGTCTCTCGTAGCTGCACCTTCCGTGGTAGCATCTTACAGGAGGATTCCTCTTCCAACAGTGGACAATACTGAAGTGCTAGAAGGACACAGAGAACCTTCTTTGCAGATTTTCAGACATGTGAGAGTTGAATTTGAATTCACTGCACAATATGTGGGAAAAAAGTCTGGAATCTCATTCTCTTGTTGAGATAATGCTTTCACAATAACAGGATGAGAATTACCATTGGTGCCTATAATAGGGATGGCTGAGTGTAGATCAATTGTGTCAAAGTCCCAAAATGGCTCTCTTTTATCTATAGAATAAAGTGTGGTCTCCTCATGTGGCTATTCAAAGCATTTAAGATCCAGATTTTACCCATTGTGTCCATCTTTCTGCCATGGCTCTCCAGCCTGGAGTGGGAATTACCATATTTTATTCTTATCTTCTCCAGATATACCCTGAATGTCCCAAACCCTATCCCTGCAAAAAAAAAAAAAGCATTCATTCTGTTTCTTCCATCAACAAATCTGTCTCCTTCCACCTTGGTTCTTATCTTTGGGTGTCCAGCAGCCTTCAGTGCCATGCACCATGTAATCTTTCTTCATGCATCTCCATGACAGAACATGTGGACTTGATTCTTCTCTCACTCCTGTCTTTCTTTGACATTTATCTTTCTGGTTTGTATTAGCACTCAATCTGTGTGTGATTATTATACCCTACAAGACTCATAAATTCCTTAAAATCTAAGTTAAGTAACTGAAATCTTTTTCAAAGAACAGGCATGTTATCAATATTTCCTAAAATAAAAAATGAAAAATGCATAGTAAATATCTATGGACATTTCAAAGTTAGAGTGAAATTTCATTTAAGGCAGACTCCAGACATGGTATCCTCATTTCACCCCATAATTACTGGGCATGCATCAGGCCTTTTGTATACTTGGAAAGCTGTTAAGTTGCTTTAATAGGTCTGATTTTCCTAGAAGAATGTGGGCCTCTTATCTGAGGTTCTGAATACATTCCTTAAAGAGCTGACAAGTGACAAGCTGCAAGTCTCAGCTGACCAGCCCTGCATCAGGCCACCACAGCCTGAAGCCAACACGTGTTTGGATCTTTTAGTACACTGCAGTTTAGTTTCTGATGTTGTGAAAAAGCAGATGCCGTGAAGTGACTGATGCTGAGGGCGTTAGCAGCATGTTTCACGGTGTCACTGCAATGGATGTAGTTGAAGCTCACTCATGGCCACGGCTGCACCTGTATGATGGCAAAATGAGACAGTAAAACCCAAGAGAAGATTTTTTTTATATTGGTCTATTTGAATTAGTCTCCTTGGTTAATATCCTGAGGCTATAATCCTAATTGTGTATGCAGTGTTCTATAGTCACACATTTATAGACTAATAGGGCTATGGGGAATATTATGGTCAACTTAATCCTATACCCTCATATCTAACAGAGAAAGAATGAGGCTTAAGAAGCTGGAATGACTTTTTCAACAACAAACAGCCATAGTTTCAGGAATAACTCATTTTTCCATATAAAATGGAAGACGAATCAGTCTGCTGGCTTTTTTGTTGAACTGATTGCCAGAAGCTGCTAAAACCCATTTTCTCCAAATCACCTGCTGTTCTGGTCATGCAGTTCCCAGTAACTGCTCAGTGGATGTTTGTAGCAGTATCGTTATTAAAGCTAACCAGTGCTTTTTAAAACAAGCCACCCGTGATGACCACACAACATGAAACATACAGACCTGTGATTCTGAAAATGTTTAATTATTCATTAGATTGGTATTTTTGCACCTGTGATTGAATATAGTGATGCTGCTTATATTACATTTCATGTTTCATTGTAAAATGCCGTCTCTTTATCAAAAAAATGTTGATGCGCTTTGCCATCATGAAAGTGATACTACTTGCAGAAAATTAGGACAGTGGGAAGACAAAAAAAGAAAAGGACACAGAAATAATATCATTAATATTTTAATCAATCTTTTTGGAAGTCTTCGTCATATAACTTAATATTTAACCACTTAATGACATTCTTACTTTACTGCAATGTAAATTGATACTCAGGCTTAATGCCATCTTTCTATTTTATTAATACCTCTTTGGAGAACTATCAATTATTCCTTTTAAAAGCCACTCAGTAGCTATTTATATATTGGTTGAGTTATGCACCAAAAAGACACAGAAAGCAGAAGAGCCTAATACAGACCTAGATATAAAAAAATCAAAAAAGCTTCATTTCACAATTTAAGATGTCATGTACTAACATGTAGATACTGTAGATACTGAAACTCATGGCCATAAACCTAGTGGCCCAAAGCAGTACAGAAATTATCTCACAGAGCAGAAGGTCAGAACTTCAAAGTTAGCCTCACCACATCAAGGAATTGTCAGGGTTGCGTCATCCTAATTCTCCAGGGATAATCTTCTCCCAGCTACTTTTAACTTCTAGAGCCTGTCTGTTTTCCTTGGCTCCTGGCCTCTCTTTCTATCATTCCATGGTCTGTTTCAACCATCACAGCTAACTCTGACCTGGTTGCCTCCTTTAAAGCCCTTGGTGATTCCATTTGACCCACTTGAGTAGAACAGCCTCTCCATCCCATGATGTGCAGTGTGTCTTGGGCCATACATAAAAGGTAACTCTGATGGGATTTCCAGTTCACAACATGGAACTGGACCAATAATCTTTAGGGACCATTAGTTTGTCAACCAGATATTTCATTAAATAAGTTTCACATTATCAATTAAACTGTGACAAACAGTTGTCACTGATTATAGCAAAATAGATTTATTTTTAGTAATTTATTCAAAGTTCAATGATTTCCAAAGTATTGCCTAATGTATATTACTGTATATTGTATAGTGAAACCTCAAATTCAGTAAATAGTTCCTGTATCACAGACTAAATGTAGCAACTATGTCCATGAGTCAAGTCACACAACTAATCTCCCACTTTAGAACACCTCTTCCCAAACCACTCTCACCATTCCTTCCTTTTGTAATTAGCCCTTTCATGAGCATATATGATGAAGGAAGAGATTGTCCCCCCATTGCCTCATTTAGTCCTAATGAAGGACTATGGCCTAGGATGACATTCATCTTAGACATAAGGAAACTGAGGCATGAACCTTAAATAATTTACTTATCATCCCTCATTCACTCTGTGAGAGAATGAGAATTTGAAGATGCTCCAACTTCAGAAGTCAAACCTTTAACCACTGGAAAGTGCTGCTTACTGCCCCTCTCTGCTAATGGTTTTTCTTCATTGGTTGTAAGTAAAAGTGTAGTGTGATGTGTATGTTAGACATACACTATGTTTGTATAAGAGATTCCTCAAAGTAGAGTCATCAAAAACAATTAAACAGTTTAAGCAATTAATTAATCATGCCAAAACCATTGCCCAAATGTGTCTATTTATGTAGTTTTTGTTTTTGTTATTTTTCCAATTTGAGTAATGATAACAAGGGCTTGCTTAGCCTGTTATCTATGTGTTTTATTTCTGCAGAAAATGTGTACCAGCCTTTATATAATCTATGGACACAGACATACATCATTACATGATGTTTACTTGGAATTAGTTTTTAAACTTCTTGTTTGTAGAAAGGAAATGAGGTGATAAAACAAGCCGTCACTCCATAAACTGTGGTCAGACGAGCGAATCCATGGGCGTACACCTTTGTCTTCACACACAGGAACCCCATCCTTCTGTTCAGCCTGGAGCATAGCCTCTTTCTCATTAATGTCTCACCTACAATCCTACGCCACCCTCTGCAGATTTGAGACTGAGCATTTTCTTTTAGTTTTATACTGGTTAGCTTATACTTTGAATATCTGTCTGGCTTTATTGTAATTTTCTAAAACATTTCGATTTTGATCAAAATCTGTCATATCTACATTGCTTTAACATCATTTTAAATGCAGTATATTGTTTTCAAACAAACTGACAGAGACAAATACATAAAAATGCACCTTAAAATTTTTCACAAATTTTGATCAAACTGATACCTTTTTGGAATGAGCCACTTGTCCAAGATTCCTCCTTAAATTTAATTATTGCTGAATATTTCCAGGAATAAATTTTGTGATTTATGATAATTTTCACTAAAAATAAAGAACAGAAAGTTCAAAGTTCACAAGAATAATGCATAAAATTAAATCCAAGGTTGGACTAAGAAAACATCATTATATAACAAAAATTATGCAAACTAGAGATTTCTTGTATGGGGGGGATTGGATCTGGGCCCTTACATATGCCAGGCATGAATTCTACCACCTTGATGCATCCTCAGTCTTGCCCCCAATATGAGAAAAATAATCTATTAATATCTGAACTGAAATAATGTAATTAGTAACCTTCAAAAAAATCATTCTAGCCACTCTGTTGAATTTTCTTGGCATACTTAAGCAATACTTCACATTTGACTACTGTGTAGGTTTGCATTAAGAAGAAATTGATGGAAACTCAAGACATAGCACAACTCTAAGAAATAGATTATATGATTTTAAAATGTTGGAATTTTATGGGTATGAGTGCTTATGTGCATTCATCTCGTGTGTGTGTGTGTGTGTGTGTGTGTGTGTGTGTGTGCAGGTGCGTATGTACTAGAAGGGGGGTTACATCTCCTTAGCTAGAATCACAGCCAGTTGTGAGCTGCTTAACGTAGGTGCAGGGAATTAAAATCAGTTTTCCTGAAAGAGTATCAAGCCCTCTTAACTATTCAGCTATCTCTCTAGTTCCAAATACTGGAGTTTTGTTTTTAATGGGAAAGTGCAACCTACGAGTACCTTAACCTGCTGAAGATACTGCAGATATCCCCAGAGAGAAAGGAGTCTAACAAAGGGATAAGGTAAATATAAAAAATAAAATAAAAATGGTAATGGCAAGGATTATAGAAACAGTGCCACTTTTAGTTCAGAAAGGAACTCACATGATGCATTGGTCCTGACTTTGCCTATAGGTAAGCATACCAATTCATCCTCTGAAGACTGAAGAACTTTCTGGGTTTGAAGTAGTCCCAAAAGTACTACTTGAATCACTTCAAAAGTGACTAGCTTGAATTCTTTTTTAAATAATCACGCATTTAAAAAATGCACGCACACACACAGACGCACACATGCACACACAAAAATAAATTTAATTTATCTCATTGACAATTTAAATAACTGCAAATTATCAAAAGGCATTTTGCTGCACTGCAGCACGAATGGGGCTAAGGCAGAATTGTGTGTGTAAGACCAGCCTGGGCTGCAGAACACGACCTCACTCTCTCAACTGTTTTCTCTGATTTTTCCTTTTGATTGTGTCCACTAGACAGATTTCATTGATTTCTATAGCTCGCCTTCATTTCTATTGGAAAATACTGGTTTTTGAAAGTAATCTTGGAAGGGGAAAGAAGATTGGCAAAGAAATGTTGGTTCTTTTTCTACATATCTCATTTTAGAAAAAAAAACAGTTTTGATAAAGAAGAAAAAATAAATTAGAAGCTTAACAAGCAACTGATTATTTTGATCATTTACTAGTCCGTGTACTTATTACTTGTTGAGTTCCTGCTGTGTGGCAACCCTAAACAGTGAACAAGAGGTGCCCACTACATGCAGCCAATAGGGCAGTGAGTGGAGAAATAGTGCATGGTTTAAATTGGAGATTTCACATTGAAGAATTTGTT
>JABTXL010021644.1:5055375-5069394 GCA_025134845.1 Neodon shergylaensis
AAGGGAAGGGAAGGGAAGGGAAGGGAAGGGAAGGGAAGGGAAAGGAAGGGAATATATTATGTAAAGAGTCTAACGGGAATATTTTCTTTTAAATTTAGAATATTTTTGTTCTCCTCTCATCCAAGAATTATATGCCTCAGAAAAAATACAAAATGCATAATTTCAATACATGAAAACATATTGGTTTTTAGGTAACCTAAAAGGAAAAAAATAAAACATATATACCTAAGCAATGTTGTAGTTCCATGCAGAGAACAGGATTGTATCTGAAGTATTATTTGGAGAAATGTTTTTTCTATCTTTATCATAGTTTGTAGCATTGGTAATGCCTTAGAGTTCATCTTCATGTCAGAGTGAGACAAGCAAGGTTCAGATTTGTCTTTAGTGAAAAGTCTGCATATCAATCAAGAGACTTATTAAAATAACTGCTCAGAGTGACTTAAACGAGTATTCCCTCTAGAGTTACTTGAAACTGGAGAAAGCAGCAGAACCAGTGACACAGAACATTGTTGCTTGGTGTTTCTTACAATCCTCTAAACAAACACATCTGTTAAATTTTACTCAGACACTGAATGAAAAGTCAAAAGCTTTTATTTCTTTAAAGAGGAAGGAGAAGCCTTTTATACTTACAAACCAGCCACACTGTGTTTTCCTTTACAGTTCTTGCTTTTTCTTCAGTTTTCCTTCAGTCTCTTTAGAGATTTGGCTGCTTTGGGATTGGCCACTCTGTGGTCACCTCACCTTGTAAACTCTTGCCATTCCAGTTTCTCCTCCACCTCTGCTTCCTTCCGTCTCACACTCTCTGCCAAGTTGTCTCGGGGAATGGGAATTTTTAAATATTTGCATCACAATTTTCTTTTCATAAGTTAATACTGATATTTTTTCCCACTCTGGTCTTAAGTGGGTGTCAGTCATCTTTGTGTCTTTATCATATAAAGGTGCCCTCATTCAGTCTCTTGACAAGCACAAATCACTCATTCTTCACTCAAACTAAAAACTCCATGTGCTGATGTAGATGACTTACATCCAACTACATCGAATTTGATCAAGAAGGAATGAGAGAAAGTTACAACTATTTAGTTGTCCTCCCTGATACTTAGGGAAATACAGTATCTTTTGTTGAACTCTAAGAAATATACATGTGTGTGTGTGTGTCTGTATCTATTCACATACTCCTTTAGTCTCTCATCTCAGACCATAAAAATATTTTTAAACAAGTGAAAGATGAGTATAATAATAAAATATTATTATTTTATTATAATATATTGTTATATTATTATTATATAAATCTATCATATGTAATATTTGTACCCAAATGAATTTATAAAGTAGCATATGGCAATACACATAATGCAGTTAATGATAAATGCAAAAGTTCTTTAAGGATCAAAAACAGGTTTTAATGAATGATTCTGGGAAGTTGGCAATGAATGAAGTAGCGTCCTTTTCCCAAATACTCATATAAAATCCAAAAGAAAAATTGCATGTCAAAAATCATAACCTGATAGGAAACATTTACAAAGGAACCAGCTACTATTGTAAAGTCCAAATGCAGACATTTGCCTTAAATAACCATAGTCTCACCACTGTGGGAGACAGGGAAGGGAAATCATAGACCTGGCTGACCTAGCAGTAGGAGAACCACAGACTAGCCACACAAATTGACCAACAGTCATGGGTGAGGGGCACGTACGCACTCCAGCTGCAGGGAGTGGAAAGTCATTGATAACACTCTGATAGAGATGCATACCACTCAACAGTCACCAGTCAGGCTCGGCTTCCACAGTGTGGCAGTGCCACACGCTAGCAGAAGATTCACCAAGTGGAATAAAAATTAAACAGAATATGAAGCATTGATATTAGAGAGAAAAATAGCTTCCGATAAAGGTGGAGAAGAAGAGAGTTGGGAAGAATTTGTATGTGCAGTGTCTATAATTATCTCCTGGCCACCTCTCTTTTGAGAAAGGGCCTCGTATAGCCAACTGTGACCTGGAGCTTTTCGTCTTCCTGCCTTCATCTCCCAAGTGCTATGATTCCAGTCATAGATTATCACACTTAGCTTCAACTACTTTTTAAAGATAATATATATATACATATATAATTCATTTTATTGAAATTGTCAAGCATGTATGTAATGTGTTTTGACCAAATCTACCCCCATTCCCTCCCCTCAACTTCTTCCCCTATCTGCCACATCACTTTTCCCTCAACAAAAACTTCCAGTGCTTTCTCAACAAAAAAAAAAATATTGAGTATGTATACACAGAAAAAAATGATTACTGTAGTCAAACAGAATGCACAATGCACCATATATAATTTTCTTATTATTTTTGCATGTGATTAGTGCAATTACCATTCAATTTCAAGTAGATAAAACATATGCTAGAATGTCAATTTCATTCAAAGTTACACAAATTAAAAATATCAAAATATACTGATTATTTACAAAGGTCTATTTTTGTCCTAGTCTAGCTGGCAGACATCACACTACATTTTCAAACAGTGTCCTCTCCTAGATTTGGTAGTCTAAATTAGCTATAAAGTTGCTGCCCAGTTGTGTGACTAAAATGCAGATTAAAGTGCACAGCTACCTTAGGGTAGAGAATAGCTCTCCTTTTACCATCCCTGCAGTCAAAGCTGATGAGAGCCAAACCTGCCAGCTCTCTTTCTCTTGACTTAGAAACACATCAGTACTCCCAACACAAATAACTTTATGAGATCAGTTCCTTGAGGAACTTGGCCCCTCTTACTGTTGAAGTAAGCTGCACTAACTCCGATTTGATTTTACTAGAATGTTTATGACCCATCGCTTGGCCCACTGACTGGTTAGTAGTGAGCCAGCTTGTTTCCACACCCACTGCAAATTACTTTTCTTTAGAGTAAATCGCCTGTCTGATAACAAACCACTTGTGGCTATTGAAAACCCTCAGAAGACAGCTAAAGATTCTGTCAGAGACTGTGTGAAGTGGTTGCTGAGCTGAATTTGCGTCTTTACAGAGGAAGTGGAATAGGGCTAATTCTAAAGATAGAGTAAAAGTTTCCATATGCCTGTCTGGAAGTCTTTGCAATCAGTTCTTTTGAATGCTCAGTTTCTGCAGTGAGACTAGTAACTGTTACAGATAGAGGGCCTGACTTTCCAAGAAGTTTTGTAATCTCTAAAACCCCTACAGTTCTTTAGTGATAAAGAAGGAACCTCTTGACTATTGCTTTAGATGTGTGAAATGAGAAAGAAAGGACCCAGGGATAACTACAAAGGTGCAATCAATGAAACTTTTTTAGTATGAGAATTGGGAATAACAGAAGGCAAGATTTTAGGAAGGAAAGTGTGGGGTTAGAGGCAGGCTAGATCTGATTTTATGACCAAATCACAGCCGAGCCTCTTCACAGGAGCAGTCAAAGAAAAAGAAGAGATGAAAGTAAAAGTCAGAAAACAAATACGAAAATTATAATAGTGGAAGGAGAAATCTGAGAGGAAAGATTGGTATGTTCAAATATGTCACAGAGTACACTAATATTCATTATTTACAAATCAGCAAGGTGGACCAGCTTAAATGAAAAGCACATGTAAGACGTGAGAGAATTATGTCATCAATCTGCAAAAGAAAGGTAAAATATGAAGAGTTCATAAGTAGTATAGAGTGCTTTAGGGATGTTACAGGAGAAGAGAGGAAGCAGGGCATGACCAGTGGGTCTCAAATTTGAAATCAGCCTAGCCTCAGTTAAAGCTGCAGAAAAGGAAGGGGGAAGAAAAGGAAGAAAGAAAAAGGGAAGGAGAGAATGAAAGAGTTTGCAAATGAGAAAAGAATGAAATCACTTACTAACTGAGACAAGAATATTGGGCAAGAAAAAAGTATGCAACAGAGATGGGAATTCGGGATAAGAAGAAAGAATAAATTCTTTAAAATAGGTTGAATTGTACAGAACTGCAAAATAGCAGGGGTAAATTCTGGGAATTGAAGGAGTGGGTCCTGGGTGTGTTGTAAGATTGCCACAAGCTAGCAATATTCTGAGCACCGTCTTCCTAACAGAAGTTAGAGTAGCATTCCTGTGTTTGGCAAAGCTGGAAATGTGGCCTTTTCTGAACTAGCTGTAGAGGCTTAGAACATGGAATCAGAAAACATAATAGATAATAATTTTTGATCAAGGTGATGAAGGTTTATCTAGAATTGCTTGTCAGGTTGATGAGAGAGCAACTTGGGGATTGAATGAAAAGTCTCTGAGGCTGGCAAGGTGTGAGGCGGGGACTGAGTGCATGGCAGAGACTACTGAAAGTCCGTGTCGCGTCAAAGAACACAGGAGCAGTACAGGTCTGTTTGACACTAAGATTCTGAAGTAAATGCTCTGAGATGAGGCTTTGAGGTCAAACAAGCAGAGTAGAATGAATACTTTCAAAGTAATCTGACAGGAGCATTGAGATAGAAAAGGTTACTAAAGTTGCTAAAAGAGACAAACACATCACACAAAACCAGATACTGACAGCTTCTAAAGACCAGGAATATGTCCCTCAAGTAGCAGGAAAAGGCATTTCCTTGAAAGGCATAGCATAATTTGAATGTTTTCAGGGGGTACTTGATCTTCTACAGTTTCAAATCTTACATATGTGGTTTGTAGCAATACTATTGATTAACCTTTCTTTGAGTATTTAGATGCAAATGAATGATTTTCTCTAAGCACAATATATATGCCTTAAGTTTCACAGTGTCTTTCTAATAGATGTGTGCCTGACTGACTGAATGCATCCTTTCTTAATCATTATAATCATGCCTAGTTATGGCATCAAAGAGACTAATAATGAATGAGGGAGTCATAAACATAGCATATCACTCAAGAATATAGACACTGTACAATAGAGTAACCTTTCTGCAAATTAACACCAACACTCACTGTGAGTCTCTTTGTCTATACCATTTTGTTTTTATTTTAGCCTAGGGTTTTGCTTGCTACAGGTACAAGTGAGAAGAGGCTGAATTGCCTATTTACAAGCTGCATTGCTGGATAAAAAATTAAAATTAGATTAATTTTTAAATAGTATTATATGCCAGAAGTTCTAAACTGAAGTAGGGAAAAATATTTCATACTGTAAAAAATGTTTTCCAAACTTATTGGTTAAGAGTAGATTCTGCTATTGTTGGGTTTCCCTAACACATTGACATGAATGGCAGCTTAGCATAGTTTCAATTTTTGTCCACAGTAAACGGACTACTACACAGATACTGATGCTAGAACACCCTGTTGTACATTTGATCCAGACTTTGTGACAAGCATTCATATAAACAGTGGCTTTGGAGCATTTAGAATCCTGGACAATTGTTTCAAACATGGAGTTATCTCCAGCCCACTTGATGTCTCTTTGTACACTCATATTAGAAAGTACAGTTGGAGAAACCTGTTGGCATCACAGTTCTATGGATGAGAACTTACTGCTTTGGGTTCAGTTATTATATAGGACACAGCATCCTCTGAGCTCCCTTACTTGGCAAACTTCCTTCACGTCCCTTTCTCTTTTTAGCCAAAGAGCACACATACAGTTCTGCCTTCTTATTTCATATTATAATTTTTCTAGTTTGATTTCATTGTCAGCGTGACACACACAGTCTAGAGTCATCTGAGAGGAAAACCTGGACTGGGGAATTGTCTAGCTCAGACTGATACCTGGGTGTGTCTCTCTTAATTACTAATTGATAGAGGAGAGACCAGCCCATTGGAGATGACACCATCCACAGGAAGGTGGTCCTGGACCTCATAAGAAAGCTAACTAAGCATAAGGAGAAAGCAGCATCCTTTTGTAGTTTCTGTTTCTAGCTCCTACCTTGAGTTCCTGCTCCAACCTGCCCTCCTTTACTGATGGACTTTCCCTCCCCTAAGCTGACTGTCATTACAGTAAGTCTTTCACTACAGCAACAGAAAGAAAGCCAGAACAGTAATTTTTATTTTAGTGTTCAGTTTTCATATTTAGCCCACGTCCTTTTGTGATTATTTGTGAAAAGAATGTAAGATCACAAAGGTTACAAAAAAGGATCCCCTCCAGGTGTCCACTGCCTCTAGTCCTCCATTGCTGCAGACATTTTAGAATCGAACAGCTGTGTCCCTTAGCCTTTGGGCTATCTAGAGAGAACAGGACAGACACTACAAGAATACACCCACAGAAGTTACCACTGTGTTTCCAAAGTGCAGCAAGAGAGGACTAGAAAATATCCAAAACAGCACAGCAGGGTGAGAAGGGACTTCTAATCTGCACAGGAGCATCTGGACCTGGAAATAAACAGAAATGGGTAATTTTTTTTTTTTTTTTTTTTTTGGTTTTTCGAGACAGGGTTTCTCTGTGGCTTTGGAGCCTGTCCTGGAACTCTACTCTGTAGACCAGGCTGATCTCAAACTCACAGAGATCCGCCTGCCTCTGCCTCCCGAGTGCTGGGATTAAAGGCGTGCGCCACCACCGCCCGGCAGAAATGGGTAATTTGTGAAAGTAAACGTGATACATTAAGTGGCATTCCTGATAGAGGGATTACCCCAGACAGTTTCATGGGAAGAAATGACGGATATGGATGAGGGAGAAGATAGTGGGAAGTGTCACTTACCACTGACTCACTGGGGAACATTTTTCAAATGTGCTTGCCTGGGCCCTGCTTGGGAGCATTGAAGTGAACTCATTAGGGTCTCTCAATATCAGTTATATTCTTACTTTCACCTCCTAGAGTGATTTTAATTTCAGCTTTGAAAACCACTTCACAGTGGAAGAAAATAAGACCTGAGTGTTTGAGACGAAGATGGTAAAAACATTACTTCTCACAGTGAAGAATCTAAACTCTGGCCTGGAGAGCTGACTCAGCCGTGAAGAGTACTTGGCACTGATGGAGAGGGCCCAAGTTGGTATCTCAGCACCCCTAGCACCCATGTCAGGCAACTCACGCTCCCTGGAACTCCAGCTCCAGGGATGCAACACTCTCTTTTGACCTCTAAAGAGACCACACATACACGATAAGGGGATTGGGAGAGAAAGATAGATAGATAGATAGATAGATAGATAGATAGATAGATAGATAGATAGATAGATAGATAGATAGATAGATGATAGATAGATATACATATATGTACATACATACATATAAAAGAGTCATATATTATATATGAGTCTATAATTTAGCAGCCAGTAGAAATTTATTTGCTTCATATTTTCAATATATTTATTTGCTTGGAGAAAAAATCACAGAGATCATTTGATTTTATTGTTCTTATTACATGTTTTTGTAAATACTGTTATTTGTATCTGTGTCTGTGATACTTACTGCTAATATTTCTGGGTCATCTAAGAGATAAGTCCTAGAAGACAACTTCCAAATGATAGAAAACTAAAGTAAAAACAACAGGAAGTGCATAAAATGTTCAGGAACCAAGTCACATAGGTATTGAGATATTACTGGCAATTCATGGCCATTTCTAGAAAATTAATGTAAGATTTTTTTTTCAAGAAAAAAAAAGTCCTACAGTCCATGAGGCAGAAACATAGCCTCAAACAGAAGTCTTTTATTTTAATTAGATGGCAAGTTTCATTGGCTGGCTCTCAAGGCCTGTATTTTTATACAGCTAGTTTGCCAAATAAAATACAGGACACTTAAGCATATTTGAATTTCAAACAAAAATGAGTCATTTGTTGTTTAAGTTTGTGAAATTAAACATAGTTTGAAAAGTGACTTGTTTATCTGAAATTCAAATTTAACTGCTGTCTTTCATAATCATTTAAATGTTAAGTCTTAAAACTTCAACCTTGTAACTTGCTGAGCCAAGAAATACTCAGCACAGAATGAGGGAAATTGCAAATGACTAGGTTTCAAGGTATGAAAAACAAAAGTATACCTTCCTCTCCCCAGCGAAAATGTACCAAAGCTAAATGCTAATTCCTGGTAGATCTGTGTGCTGGTGCACGAAGCTGAAGTTCCTACTCTTCCACTCATTTTGAGGCTGTTATTTTTTGAAGGTACCTTCCAGAATCATGAGCTCTCCTCTTCAGGGCATCCCTTATGGGGCAGCAGTCGCAGCACTTGGAGCTTATTAGAAATGCAGGCTCCTAGGCCTCCCAGACCTACAAACAGGCTCCCTTGAGGTTGCTAGGCTCATACTGAGATATGCAGATTTAAATACAAAGCTTGCAAACATGCTTAAAGAAATAAATCATAAAATATTTTAATTAGGAAGCAAAGAAGGAGGAAGGGAAGGAGGGAGGGATGGAGGGAGGGAGGGAGGGAGGGAACAACCACCAACAATCCTAGTCTTTTCATAAAAAAGAAAAGTTAACTAAAACTTTGCAACCTATGAAGAATACTGGTGTGTTAATGATATTGTACTTTAAGAGTTATATGAAAGTGAAATCATGTCCACAGCTGTTGGCTGAGGTAAGTGTAAACTATTGAATTTTAAGAAATAATTCCAACAGTGGGCAAAATTAACTTTTAAATAGATAGATTTCGTGTTAATCTCAGCTGCTGTTTTCTAGTTTTGCAGTTTGTAGATAATGCAAATAATGACCTAGCGTAAGTCATCAAATAGTTAGGACAGTTTACTATTATGAGTGCCACCATCCAGATGCTTGTCCCCTTTACATCTTTTTAATGTAGAGTCCCTGAGCATAACACCTGTAAGTGCAAGGTATAGGAATTAGTGTGTGGAACTGTCCTTGCCAGCTGGACCCAGAGGCCATTATGTTTCTTTCTGTTGTAGAAAATAGATATGAAGCAAGGAATTAGTAATGCTGCTTGTTTGGGGAAGCCATGGCTTTAGAGGAGTCCAGTTCTGAAGTCATGGAAACCAAATATAGGCCCCAAGGCAAATAGTATTTTCCCTAAAATAGGTAGGAACCATGAGTTAGTTACAGTACCCACCTCCAAAGAGAGTCACATGTGTCCATCAAAGATGATCTCCAGCCAACTACGGCACTTTTTTCTGCTTTGTGCTACTAGGCATAGTAGTGTTAATGTCTTCTTCGGGTAGCAAGGATCATTCAGAGTCACTACCTCATGAGATTTAATCAACTAATAAGCATCGGACTTCCTGACCACATGGTGCTATGGTGGTGGTGCATAGTATTTTTAATAGGCAGAATGTAATTACCTCAGTCGGTGCTTTTCCAGAACATAAAGCTAATATTCATTCCTGCTTGATGTGAAATACTTCATCCTCAGCCATTAATCATAGATGGTGGCATGTCATTAGCAAATCTAGCAAGATACCAAGTGCCACTATATGTACACTGATATTTAACCTTTTTCACATTAAAAGTCTTTACATAGAAATAAAATTCCCTCAATATTTATTGCCTTATTTACGCCAAAATCACAGGCACTTTGATAAATGGAGTAATCATTTCTAGTGTCACTGTGGCTATGAAATGCATTTTAGTGTCGTCTGTGACTGTAACTTAATAATTCATTTCAGCACATCTATTTAGAAATCACAGTGGGTTTACTTGATAGACAGAGCACTGGAGAGAAAGGCTCCTCTTGTCAATTCAGATAGCTCGTGTTTTTAGAATTAGTGTCTATCATGCAATATTAACTTCATAGGCTTAGGTTTCTTTACAACCTTTGATGATGGGTCCCATCTTTAAGATTTGACATCTTTAATGTTTGACCATAAAAGTCATAAATAGATGCGCTTGGTTTGATAAACAATTTCTTAAGACTGAATAGTATTTCTTCTATCTTATTTGCTAGGAAATCTAACAACTAATTGAAACCATACTCAAAGGAATGCTTAGAGAATTTTATGGACTTGTTTTTTTTTTTTGGCAAATTGATGACAAAGAAAGTGATATTGGTATTGACTTCTAGAAAAGAGAATCATACATCAGAGTTACATGTGGAAGTTCACACCTTTAATCCCAGCACTTGGAAGAAAGAAGTAGCCATTTCATAACTTTCAGGCTAGCCTGAGCTACATAGGAAAATTCTGTCTCACAAAAAAAAAAATCTGTGGAAGTTTTTTAAAAAATGAATTTTAAAGGGTGGAGAGATGACTCATCTATTAAGAGAACTTACTCTTTTTTTTTTTTCACAGAAATCAGGTTTGATTCCCAGAACCCACATCAGGTGACTCATAAAACTACCTTTAACCCATTTCCAGGAGATCAGCTGCACTCTTCTGGCCTCTGTGGGCACCTGCATCTGTGCAGTACACATAAGCTCATGGGCACATACATACATTAAGAAATCTAAGTAAATAAATAGATATTAAAATTATTGTTTATCTTGTTGTATGTGGTCATTTTCAGACACAAATGATTATAAGGCAAGCATTAAACTTTGTCTTTGAGAAACTTGGGAGAGGGTGTGGTCAGTAGACTGCCACTTCCTGCACATTGGTAGAGTCAGAATGGAGACTCACGTACAGGGCTCTGGGACCTTACGGAGGGGCATATTAATTCCAGTGTTGGTTGTTGTAAGAGATCACTTAATGTGATGCCTTGAGAAGATAACCTAGAACAGCTGGAAATATCTTTTTGAGAGAGACAGATGCTCATGTATCTTCCCATCCTTCTGTTTTCACCCCCCTAGAATTTAGATTACAGGAATGTGCCACCTATGATTGATGTTCATGACGCTGGGAATTGAAACTAGGATGTCTAGCGTGGCAAGCACTCTATAAACTAAGCAGCATCCATAACCTGGTAAATATATATTTCGTGAGGATAATAGCTCACTGTGATGCTCATTTTTTTTTCATTTTCCTGTTTTAGAGACGCCCAAGCAGATGGCCAGCAATGAAGTTCCGAAGAGGATCAGGACACCCTGCCTATGCGGAAGTTGAGCCCGTTGGAGAGAAAGAAGGTTTTATTGTGTCAGAGCAGTGCTAAAGTTTTAGGACAGAGCAGCACCAGTACTGGCTTACAGGTGTTACGACTAAACTTTGCTTATACCTTTAAAACAGACACACACCACAGCCACACACAAAGGAGCCCTAAACTGCTGTAGCCAGAAGGGAGACAAGATTTCTGGACAAGCCCAGCCCAGGAACATTAAAAGGAAAACTCAGACTTGTACAAGACACCATGTACACTGACTGTAACATTCCCTACTGGAATGACCTCCATGGTTCACGAAGAACATCTCCTGTGGACTTGCCAGAAGTGTGACAAGATGACAATGTTTTTGGTTTAGGTGCAGGGTTACAAAGGGATCAAGGAAAAATAATGATAATAAATAAAGCTTTAGTTCACAAGGGATTTACTCCTTTGATTCCAATGTTCTCTGATGTCTCAAAGATAATCATGTTTCAGAGTCTGAATATTTTCACTGGGAAGAGCGATGATGAATGCTTCAAGATTGCTGGAAACAATGGCTCACATGAGAGCAAAACCAAATAGAAACAGGTTTCTCTATCTTTTCCAAACAGACTTTCAGCAAAAGAATTAGTTTTTGCTCTAAACCCAGACGCTCCACCAGGTTCACTACTTCTCAGGATGAACCTTTCATCTGTATGGAAGTTCACTATACCTGCCTCTTCCTGGGTAATGAGCACCCTTTCTGTTGGCTGTGACACAACTTCCCAATGCTAAGCTGAGGACTAGAGAGGAGGGCATAGCCGGTGAGGGTTTCTATTCTCTCACTTCAGAATAAAATGAGTTTTGTTGTCAGGGGTGCTGCGTCCTCTCCCACCTGGACTCCTGAGAAGCCCCATTTAATCTTGGCTAATGGAAACAAACAGAAATAACAGGAAGAATTAGGTGGTCATTTTTTGAGAAAAATATCTTATGGGATTTGAACACTGTTATTTTGAAAGTTCACCATGTCTGTATGACAAACCTGTTTCATTGTCAATTCCTGTCTAAGAAATCATTCGAGTCAACGTATTTCTGGTGATAGGGAAAAAAAAAAAACAATGAAATAACCCTGCTGAATCACACAGTAATTTTCTTTAAAGCACATAGTAGTTACATAAATATATATATATATATATAAATATATTTTTGTTTATAACTAACACAAGGCAGGCTCTTGTGGCTCTAAAGAGTGTATTTTGTCATCACGACAAAGCAAATGCAGGATGAATCACGGCATTCCTCCCACAACAGTGTAAAATAATCCTTAATATTAGCATATTTTTATGTCACTTCCAGAAGTGGTTCATTTAGTTGCAGCATGCTTCGTTTTACCACCTATTGGATCCACTCTTTCTCATTCTAACCCCCTCTCTCCTTGATTCAAAGAAGCAGTTGTAAATGTCCCTTGAGTTCAGTTCTCATTGATACTCTGATTGCAATCCAAACTTTGAAAAATTCCCAAAAGAGAAGAAAGAAAATGTACCAGTCAAAAAGGAAAATTGTCAATGTAAACAATATCTCTAAACCTGAGGTTCTGTGGTGTAGAATTATGCCAACCACTATACCTGTAAACCCTTGGCATTCTGTACCAAAAAAAAAAATCATAGTTCTTACGAGGTACATCATTCAACATTTGCAGATTTTTTGCAGATTCAAGTTACACAAAGCAAAGGTTCCCAGTAGTAGCACTTCACTGACAGTTTACAATCTATGTACGATGCCTACACTGGACAGCATCCATCCCCTAACAGAGTGTCACATTATTATCCCCAGTGTCTGGCATAAGTGAGGGCTCTTTTCTCTCAATGTATTTTGCTTTACACCTTGAAGTATTTGAAGACAGTAACATTTCCCTAACCTCAGATAAAACTATCAGAAAACAAAGGTAGACGAGCAGCATGATTGTAGGATGTGATGACATCTGTGCCCCAGGTATGCTCAAGCAATAAGAAATATCTCAGCTTATTCTTGTTGGTGTAATTTTGGTGAGAAAGCAGTATCCAAATGACTTGCCAAAGTAACTGGTGCAACTGGTATTTTACAGACACATAAGGTATACATAGACGACTTTCCGTTTAGGATAAGATGATGCTTTCACAAGCTTTGACAATAAGCCTGGCTTCCAACAGCAATGGATTGGCAGCCACATAAATCTTTTGCATCTGCATCTCACTCAACATAGTTCCTACAAGTAGTAATGTTATCTTTATACCCGTCAAAGCCCATCTTCCATTTTTAATTAAAATCATTGATAATTCTTTTAAATGACTACATAAGACCCTCTGACTTACTCAGTGTATCAAAGAACCAAGTAACAGAGAAATTGGAAGCAAGATGGTTTCTAAGTTATGTGGAAACTTTCTAAGATAGCTGAGAGAGAGAGAGAATAAGGAGAACTGCATTGTATGAATCCACAAAAATTCTGGTAGAATCTCTTTGCTCTATGAAACTTTAATTCTGTTTGTACTTCTGGTCTGTTCTTGAATTCTGTTTACTTCAGAGGAAGGGCACATAGAGGTTCTAGAAATTTCAAAAAGGAGTCCAGTATTGTGGCCTATATATGAATTATGTATTACAAAGGATAGGCACAAGTACCTTAGTCAATATTCTGTGAGCATGAAGAAAGGATGTCAATGGTGTTCTTCTGAGAAGAATAACTATAGGATGCATACAACCATAAGGAGAAACCAGGGAAGTGGTCCTGCAAGGGAACTTAGCTATTTTACCTTAACTGCAAGAGTAATGATCAGTGGTCAAAGCTGCAAATCACCCAATCAGATGGTACAGACTTGTTTGTGAATGATTGGGACCTTAAAGAGCACTAACAAATAGAAAGATAAAGGTTAATGGCCAATGACAATTGAGCACAAATATTTTTCTGTAAGGTTTCTAGGGTATTTGGTAGACTCTCAAATGAATGAGATAGAGAGTTACTGTCCACTATTGAATCTACTAGCCAATTATGGCTAATGATTTTTAAATTAAATAAATTTATATTTAATCTTATGGTCACATTTTAAGTGACCCATAGTCACACACGGCTCATGACTACCATTGTAGGCTACACACAACATTCTAGCAATGCAGAAAAGTTTACTATAAAGTACTATAGTGTTTCAATTGAATTATTTGTTCTTGATGAAAATAGTAGAAGGAAGGAAGGAAGGAAGGAAGGAAGGAAGGAAGGAAGGAAGGAAGGAAGGAAG
>JABTXL010021644.1:5069404-5086910 GCA_025134845.1 Neodon shergylaensis
AAGGAAGGAAGGAAGGAAGGAAGGAAGGAAGGAAGGAAGGAAGGAAGAATATATGATCGCTCTTAAACACACCCAAACATTTTTTTCTTGTAATCTAAGAGAAGTCACAAAGAGAAATAAAGAGAAGACCAGTTGACATGGATTTGTGTCTTTATAGTGTTTTCTTGGAAAAAAATCACTTCAACTTCCATGAGTCTCAATTTTCTAGTTGGAAAAAAATTTTAAATATGTTGTCCCATATTTTTTGCAAGATTGTTTTGCAGACTGATTAAATATACAGATTGTAAAGACATTCAAAACCTGACATCAGTGTGATCTGTGAAGCACATCTGTAGGGCCAAGACTGAATTGCACACAAAGGAAGAATAGTTCATTATTCCAAAAAGCAACTAAAGACAATCGAGGCAATGCATTCTTGAGGAAATGCCAAAGCACATAACAAAACTGCTTGAATTTCTTTTTGTCTGTGTTTTTTTTTTCTTTTGTCCATGTTTTTTCTTTCCTGACTTTTTTTTTCTTATTTGCCCACTTGCTATGTCTCTTCCACTTGCCTGGGCTCTTTCTTATATGGAGTCACTTGGTGCCTTTGTTTTTCTGCTTTTACACTTTTCTCTTCATAATAAATGGAATCCCAGGATCTTAGCAGAGGCTTGTTTGAAAACAAGGCAAATGATAATGCAAACATTAGTTATCTCATATTTATTTCATTTCTATTACAAACGTAAAGAGCTATGAAGTGAAAACATAAATATGGTGGAGACTTGTTTTTTAATGTAAATTCTGCAAATGAAGACTTTATAAAAGGAATAAAACACTTTAAAGTATGATCACATCCAGGTAATATATGGTGTGGGAAGGCATCTCATACATTTTATTGATAAGAAAACCAAAGCTTAAATAAATATAATAAGTCTTTCTGTTGTCAAAAGTGGGTTTTGAACTTAAAATTCTCAATTGGTCTTTTTGGTTTCAACCATTATTGCTTTCATTTCTTTGTAAGCAATTAAGACAAAAAAAAATAACAAATTAAAGGCATAATCCATGACAAAATCAACTTTATCTCCTGTAGGGATGATCTCTATATCTTATATAATACTATGAAACATGAAACAACCTTCGTGTATCCTGTTACTATCTTAAGAATGTTGTTATTCTGTTTCAAATTCCATCTCTCATAGGGTCCTTATGTGTCCTCTCTCCACCTTCTTTGCTGTGGTCCTCAGGTTAGCAATGTTATTTATCTTTGTCATTTAAGTGTTCTTATGCCTTTGTTTCATTCCTACTCAATTGTATTTGAAAACTAATACTGTTTATTGAAGAATTTGCATCTCATAGATAATCAGTTTTTACTTGTTCATGAAAACTATTCAGAGACTGTGTCCTGAGATGATCTTATGGGAAATTTTGACATCAGAGGTGTTACCTACAATATACTCATATCATTGTGTTTTTATAAAGCACTTTACATTTTACAGAGTACTTTGATTCATCCTTTTACTTGTTCATACATTGAACCATACAATTAATTTTACTTTGTTAAATACCTGCTGGAAGCTACTCTGCAGATCTTGCGGTATGGAAAAACAAAGTGGTGTGTGTGTGTGTGTGTGTGTGTGTGTGTCAGAGAGAGAGAGAGAGAGAGAACAGTTCATGTGGATGGAAGATGGCTCAGTGGTTAAAAATACTTGCTGCTCTTTCAGAAGAACAGTTTGGTCCACAGTACCCAGAGGGGTGTTCACAGCTATCTGCTACTCAAGGTCTAGAGGAGCGAGAATCCTTTTCTGTTTTCTATGAGCACTTTCTCTCTCTCTCTCTCTCTCTCTCTCTCTCTCTCTCTCTCTCCCTCTCCCCTTCCCTCTCTCTCTCTTTCTCTCTCACACACAGACGATATAAACATTAACAATTCTAAATAAATAGTTTAGGGAAATAAATATAGCATTATAATACAATTAAATCCTCAAACACATCTTTGCAAATAGGAAAAGCATTACTCTATAAACATTTAATTCAAAGAACTATTGTTCTTTTTCAAATTAGCTGATAATTTTACAAATATGAAGGAAAAGTCACAAAGGTGTCTGGTCCAAGAAAAGTTTCCTATCCTCTTGAATAATGACTGAGCAGACCCAGAGGGGAAGTCTTCTCTTGCACAGATACTTCTGCTGCTGGTTTTTAAATAGTTTCCTTAACTCAGCACTGTTGACATTTGAGATCTCTAAGTCTCGGTTGAAGGTTCAGAAAGTGATTCTACTTTTTACAAATAGGGCATTTGGCTACCTTCATGAATTTTATTGATTGTTTGGCAGCATACTCATCCTTTCAAACAAAAGATATTTGTAGACATGATTGGTGTTCACAGGATGGAGAAATGGGAGAGGCTGGTCAAAGCATCCCCTGATAAAATCGCTGTATTTCCTTGTAAGTAAATTCTGTCAGGATTCAGGCCCAGTACAGTAGTAGACACCTATAGTTTAAGTCCATGGGAGAGTGGGGAGAGTGAGACAGGAGAATTGCTGTGGTGAAGGGGAGAGAGAGAGAGAGAGAGAGATTCAAAACAAATTCTCTTTGTGCGTATTTAATCTTTATCATATGTGGATTTTCATTCATAACAAAGCTTGGAATCACACACTTCAAAGTACAAAAGTAATAGTTCAATCGCAACCCAACATCACCTTTATCTAGTACTCCATCTCTTCTTCTAACAATTACTAAAAGGAGATGAGAAGATAGACTATCTATCTTAAGAAACTTGACATTTGCCTGTTGAATCATATGCCACCAGGTTATCAAGCAATGACACCTTATAGCCATATCCCCGAGGCAGCATTCTGTACCCAGTATAGGACCATGAACCTGAAATCACACAGTTTGAGTATCTCAGAGACTTGGGCCATTTCCTTCATTTGCAAATTGGAGCCTCACATGGAAGTTGAAGCTGCTTGCATCTAATTTTAGGAATGACTGGATGGCCTTTCTATTTTTAATTCCTGGAAATTTTCTTGTCAGGATCATCAGAATATTCTCTCCTGCCACCTACTCAACTATGTTCTTAAAGCAATAGTGTTGATACTGAGGGTATTGTATTATTCTATGAATCTAAAAATTCTCTGAGAAATTTAAAATTGGGAATCTCAAACTTGAAAAGCTTAAATAGGTCACACCAGTGTGCCTTATTTCAGTTTCCCTGAAGACCAGAAGCTTCCAGTGTATAACTGTCTATACAGTTAGTTTATACTTGGGTTTATTTTGTACCAGTTGGAAAACTTGGTGAAGTTGCATGAAGACAGTCCTTTAAATGAATATTTTAGAAACATAATGAGCAAAAGTTGAAATATCTGGTCTCTCTTTACTTTTTGTTGACAACTAATGTAACATGGTAGTGTTCAGAATTATCATGTATTAATTAATATAAGTGATAGAAAATTCAAGGAGAAAAGTTTGTAGACTTTGAATATTGACAAAGACTATGTGGAAACATTCTCACTGGAGAGGTATGAAATCTGAAAACTCTGATCACAGGAATCCACATAGGTGTGTAGAGTTTTATACTCTCAATGTCCTTTCAGTATACATGGCATAACTATGACAACAGTCAGTGCCCAGTGCCATTAGAATTATAATTGCAAAGAAACCTGATATTTTAAAAAGAATTCCTTTAAGAATTTTATAGAACACAACACATTGGCTTCTCAATATTGTTTATTCTGAAGCAGCAAATACCCAAAGAATGCATGCTAAAGGCTTATTATAACACATTGTCAACACTAAAAGGTCCTGTTGTTTTAATCCATGATAAAAGGCTAAGCAATGCAAATCACAAGCTGGTATTCACCTATCTAATTTCTTTTCTTTTTTTTTTGTTTTTTTTTTTTGTTTGTTTGTTTGTTTTGTTTTGTTTTTCGAGACAAGGTTTCTCTGTAACTTTGGTTCCTGTCCCGGAACTAGCTCTTGTAGACCAGGCTGGCCTTGAACTCCCAGCAATCCGCCTGCCTCTGCCTCCTGAGTGCTGGGATTAAAGGCATGCGCCACCACCACCGGCTCTAATTTCTAAGATTTATTAATATTTGATAATCATTCAAAAATGTTCTAATGGGATTAAATGAAAAAATTGGGCTGGCAGATACTGATATATGTACTCATTTTATATTTCAGCCGAAAAATGTCAATGATGCTATCTCTTTCAAGGGAGTTTAGACTTTTAACAGTAGCCTTGCTTCTCCTTAGCATTAAAAAATATGTCTGTCTTAATTAAGGCATGAACCATTTATCATGCAGTTGTAAGCCTTTGGGGCTCCTCAGACATAGCAGGAAGCAGTTTTAGAAGTTTGCCACACTGGATGAAGTTAGTACATAATCGTACAGTGTAAACATCAATCCCTGTGAAGTAAATAAAAATCTATTAAAGATCCATGTGTACTATCAGGCAGAGGGGTCAACTCTTCAGAACAGCATTCAAATAAATATTCAATGAGGAGGAGCTGAAATGTAGGTCACTCAGACTCAGAAGCAGAGACTCTGGAAGTGACACCAGGAACTGTGTGGTAAACTCAAAATATAGGCCGTGCCCAATTAGTCTAACCCTCAGCCATCGCTCACACATATTTCTTTGATGGTACCAATCCTAGCATCACTGAGTCCCTTGCTCTGAACTTGAATTATTAATAATCAAGCAGCTGACTTTCCATTTATCTCCTTAGATTTAAAAGACACAAACTTAATGTTCAATTCCTTTTATACCTGTCAACCACACAAAAGCAACAAAAATATCATAATTTTTTTTCTGAGAATTCAATGAGAATATTTTTATCAATGATCTCCAAGATTTACTTATGAGAAATTTGTTCATCTCAGGAACTGAACCCCAGCGCCAGTGCCTAGATGTTGTAAAGACAATTATACAAATGTTTAATGGTGAATTGAACAAAGCTATGTTCAGATTGGCATAGCATGGCAGGGAAATAAACCGCAATCATTTCCAATAGGCTTCTCTGAAAATAATATTAAAAGAAATCAAAGCTTTCCTTGTAATGGAATGTTAAAAATTGTTTTCGAGACATCAACTAAGCATCTTGAGACACAGACGTCCTGTGTATGGTGTAACACAGGTGTTAGGAGCCCTTTCTAAGTACTGACGGAAGACTTCTGTGTATGGTGTAACACAGGTGTTAGGAGCCCTTTCTAAGTACTGACGGAAGACTTCATTGAGCACTCAAAGCAAATCTCACATTGGCCTGAGTTGACGCATCTGGGTAGGGACCTGGCAAGTTCATTATTTTTAAAGGAAAAAGTAGAGACAGCTTTCTTGCATGCCAACTGGGATCCTGGGAACTTCAGATGCCAGGAATGTACTACTTTTTCTGGTCTTGCTGCTTGTGGTCACTTGAAATGTTGAAGGGTGAAAAGAGAAAAACTTGAGGACTGGAGTAGAACGTGTGCTATCCACATTTTCTGCCAGTTGCACTGTGCAGAGAATACATGTGATGTGACTCAAAGTGGATGTAATTGGACTGGCTCAAAATCACAAAGCTCCCCATCTGCTGCTGAGAAGAGCACACTAACGAAAAATCTGATCCCAGAAACGCAGTCAGCCCAAACAAAGGAAAACTTGTGGGCAAGCAGGGCCCATTGCCAGTATGGGTCTTACCTTTCTGAGCGCCTTCTGTGTCTAACTAATGTGTGTCTTTCAGGTGATGGCAAATTTTACAGAGGATTTTCTAAACTTTCATTATTATGGGGCTTGAAAAGCAGCATTCCAACTTTCTCCCAGTCTTCCAGGTATCATTGCTGTTTCTTCTGCCCAGTCCATGAATCATTTAGAGCCTACCTCTGTCATGCTACAAGTTTGTCTATGCTTCTCATTGACGTCACACTGGACATACCTGAACCCACAAATAGAAATACAATTGCATCTAATTTTGTACAGATGGTATGAGAGCAAAATGTGTGTGAACACTATTCAAGTTCTTGTTCAAATTCCACAATTCAGATGATGCATAACACCACAAGCTTCCTGAATATTTTTTACTGGAAGACAAATTAATAACTAGTTACTAACGTATTTTCTTATACTCCATTAATTTTCTATCTTCTACCCGAGAATCCATATGATTGGAATAATTCTTTAATTTTTCTACACAGTTTCTTATACCGAGTTTTTCTGCCATTCTGGTTCTGCATACACTGTGGAAGGAATTCCTTTGGTAACTAGTATTTCATGATCAATCCAGCATACTGACTGGTACCTGTACACTATAACATGAAGGACTGGAAGCTGACAGTGACCAAAATGTTACCTATACTCCTGATATTGGTTGCTAATTTGAGAATTAAACTGTGTTCTTCTACTTTTAGGTTGGAGTTAACAAATTTTGAACTCTAGAGGGGAAGAAGGGAGCTATTTGTGTGACGCTGCTGTCATGTTTGGCTGCATATTAAAAACAATAAATGAGCATTGTTTTAATTTCTTAAATACTTTCACCCTTGTCGTTCAACACATTTCTGTCTCCTCTATTTTGCCTGTTTTGTAAAAGGAGCAGTTTGCAGACAGAGTACAGAGCAACCGGCTAATGTCATACCAGACAATCCTTTTGTTCTTGATCATTTCTTGCCCTAGGAACTGGACACCAGGTAAAGTAGCTGTAGAAAACACGGGGTGCAGGGCCCAGGTAAGATGGCTGTACACGTAAGTCTACTTGCCCCTAAACCTGAAGACCAGAGTTCAATTTCCAAAGTCATATGGTGGAAGAAGAGAACCGGTTCCTAAGATTTTCTCTGACCTACACATGCATGCAGTGGCATTTGCTCACTGATATGAGCAAAAAAAAATAAAAACATTTTAAATGCTGAATTGTGTGTGTGTGTGTGTGTGTGTGTGTGTGTATGCGTGTGCATGTGTAAGGTACATTATGTCTTGATGACTTACAACTGGGTAAGAACATCCTCCCCTTCTCAGCCACGGTGTCTGAGTGATTATTGAATAATCCTGACTCACACAGGTGTGACTTTAACAGCCACTTTAAGTCCTAAAGCAGGAATATATCCAGATACCTAACAGCAGCTCTTACCTCCTTCGGTGTCTTGTTTTTAAATGTTGCTGATTTTCCAAGTGAGTTCTAGACAACTCTCTATTGTTTTAACTTGTTCTTTCTAAACTAGAAAACTTCTCCCCTCTTCTTTAGGGGATGTCAGATGTGTGCCTCACGAAATTTATATGAAGCAAGATGTTTAAATTTTTTAATTTATTTTATTTTTTAAAGAGAACAAACTATCTTTTTTCATTTTACATACCAATCCTTATTCTCACTCCCATTCCCTCCACCTATACCCCCCATCCCACCCCTCATCTGCTCCTCAGAGAGGGTAAGGCACATTGCTTTGGAGAAGGTCCAGAGCCTCCCTACTATACCTAGGCTGAGCAAGGTATACATCCAAAGAGATTGGTTCCCAAAAATCCAGTATAAGCAGTATCCAGTGGTCCCACAGACATCCCCAGCCATACAGCTGTCACCTCCATTCAGAGGTACTAGTTTGGTCCTATGCTGTTTTCTTCCCTCTCCAGTTGGCATTGGTGAGCTCCCATTAGCTCAGGTAGACTGTTTCAGTGGGTGAATCCATCACAGTCTTGATCTCTTTGCTCATATTCTCTCTCCTCTCACTCTTCAACTGGACTTTGAGACCTCAGGCCAGTGCACTGATGTGGGTCTCTGCCTCTGTTTCCATCAGTTGCTGGATGAAGATTCTTTGGTGATATTTAAGATAATCATTAGCCTGACAACAGTGCAAGGCCAGTTTGGGTACTCTCTCCTCTATTGCTTAGGGTCTTATCTGGGGTCATCATTGTGAATTCCTGGGAATTTCTCCAGTGTCAGGTTTCTTGTTAGCCCCATAATGGCTCCCTTAATCAAAGTATCTCTTTTCTTTCTCTCATCTCTGTCCTACCTCCATCTCAACTCTCCCATTTTCTCAAGTTCTCCTCCCCCCTTTTCCCCTCTTATTCTCCTTCCACTCTTCCTTCTCCCCCCACCCCCATGCTCCCAATTTTGTCAGGCGATCTTGTCCATTTCTGCTTTCTAGCTGGATCTATGTATGTTTTTCTTAGGGTTTACTTTGTTACTTAACTTCTCTAGGATCATGAACTATATAGGCTCGCTATCCTTTGCTTTACAGCTAGTATCCACTTATGACTGAGTACATATCATGTTCATCTTTCTGGGTCTTTGTTACCTCACTCAGGATGGTTTTTTCTAGTTCCATTCATTTGCATGCAAATTTCAGGGTATCTTTTTTTTTCTTTCTACTGAGTAGTACTTAATGTGTAGATGTGCCACATTATCTTCATCCATTCTTCGGTTGAGGGGCATCTAGGTTGTTTCCAGGTTCTGGCTATTACAAATAATGCTGCTATTAACATAGTTGAATGAAGCAAGATGCTTCAAATCTCAGCACTGTATTACTTCTTCTGGGGAAATCTGAACAACCCTCAACAAACTAGTCTATCTTGGTAATCCAATAAGTTTATTACGCTAAGAAGTATAGATAAATATAGAAAAGTAACAACATATATCACCCACTGATGTTGTTATAAAACACTAACTAAAAGCAACTTGGGGAGGGAAGGATTTATTTGGCTGATTCTTCTAGGTAATAAATCGATTTTTAAGAGCAGTTAGAGCAGAAACTCAAGGCATTTGGTAACAGAAACCAGGAAGCCACACTGGTTGCTGTCTTGCTCCCCCAGTCCCTCTACAGTTCAATATAACCCGCCCTAGGACTGGTGCCACCCACAGTGGCTTTGATTCTCCTTCATCTGTGAACAGTAGTATAATCCCTATACCATAGACCCATAGACCTATCTGATAAAGACAGCTAAATAGAAACTCTTTTTTGACCCACGTGACTCTAGGCTGTATTAAGTTAACAGTTAATGCTAGGTAAGACAGGGAGATATTTAGAAGAGGGTGGGTGACTCAAAGGCAGTTACATTACTCAAAAGGGTATCCTTGCATGAATGACAGCTCACCCATAAAGACCTCCTACTAAGACTAGCCCCAAACCTACCCCTGTTGTACCTAATAAACATCCTAGGATTTGGGGATACAGTGGTATGTAGATGTTAAAGAACCTCACCTGACTTTAACTTCATTGTATGTGTGTCTCTGTGCTGTCTTATTTTCATTTCTTTGAAGCCGCTGAACAGTGTTCCAAGCCCAAGACATGGTTTTTGTTTATAGAAATACCAGAGGATAGAGACATTTGATGAAAATATGGTCAATTTGAGGCAAAAGATATGGCTCCATCAGTAAAGTGTCTGCCATGAAAGCATGAAGACTTGTGCTTAAATATACATAAAAAGTCAAGTGTAGAAGCATGCCCTACACCTACAATTCAAACACTAAGGAGCTGGAGACAAGAGGATCCCAGGAACACTAGTCTTGCCCAATCCAGACTTAGTGGAAGTTCATGTCTCAAAGAATAAGCTAGAGAAAGATAACAGGAAGAAAATTGTTAACAGTTCTCAACCTTCTTAATGCTATGACTCTTTATCCTCATGTTGTGATGACCCCAACCATAAAATTATTTTTATTGTTACTTCAAAACTAATTTTGTACTGTTATGAATCGTAATATAAAAATCTGATATGCAGGTTATCTGATATGCTATCCTCAAAGGAGTCATAACACATATGCTGAGAACCACAGCTTTATATGCACATGTATGTGTATCACTCACACACCCCGCACAAAAGTTATGGTAAGGGCATGAGTCTGGGACCTCAAAGAGAATAGGCCTGAGCCAGGACCTGTGTGGGTCTGGGCACACGCGAGTCTGAGACCTCAGAGTCTGAGACCAGAGCCAGTGACCTTTGCAGGAACAAGTCCAAGCCACGAACTTCTGTAGGAGTAGACCCAAACCAGGGACGTTTATGGAGATAGGACTGAGCCAGCAACCTAGGCTACAACAGGCCTGAGACAGCAAAATCCACAGGAACAAGTACAAGGGAGTAGACAGAAAACAAAGACCTCTGCAGGTCTGGGGCACAAATCTGGAACTTCTGAGGGAGTAGGCCTGAGCCAGGATATCTACCAGAGTAGGCCCTAGGCAACAACCTCAGCAGAAAGAGCCCCAAGAAAGGAATCTCTGTGGATGCAGGCCCAAACCACCTCTGATATCACAGAGAAAACCCCAAGAGCACCAAGTAACCTCCAGGAATACCGAGGGACCAAAGGGATGACTGGAACTGTGGCCCTGATTGCACGACGAGAAGCAACTATCTGAGCCTTGGAAGATTGATCACCAAAGTCACAGACAGCCTCAATGACACCACTCAGAGAAAAAGATGGGTAGACAAGGTAAGAATACATGCAATACCTCAAAGAGCAAAACGACATCATTAAAAACTAGTGACCCTACAACAGCAAGCCTTGAACAACCAAATGTAGGTGAAACAGAAGAAAATGACATAAAAAATAACTTTAGGAGAATGTTAGAGACCCTTAAAAAAGAAATGAAAATTTTCCTCTAAGAAATGGAGGGAAAGACAAACAAAAAATTGGAAAACAACAAACCCCTTAATGAAAACCAACAAAAAGAAATCAAACAGGAAAAAAAAAACTATTCAAGACTTGAAAACTGAAATAGAGAAAATAGACACATCAGTGAAAGAAAAAGTTAAATCTAACAAAAGCTTAACACAAAATATCCAGGAAATATAGGACACCATGAAAAGACCAAACTTAAGAATAGTAGGTATAGAAAAAGGAGAAAAAGGTCTCCTCAAAAAGCACAGAAAATATACTTACCAAAATCATAGAAGAAAACTTTCACAACTGTTGTGGGAGGCCCTTCCGCTCCTCCAACCAATAGCTGCTGAGATACCAGCCCATTGGGGCGTGGTCTCTCCCCCTTTAAAAAGTGACTATTTCCCTCCGTTCGCTCTCTTCACTTCCTGCTCCGCCGGCAACTAGACTCCCCTTCCTGTTTGCGCAGAGGGCTGTTGTCTGGGACGGTGATCTGTAAGTTTTTTCCCCTTTAAATAAATACCACCCTATTAATCATAATTATAAACTGGTGTGGCATTGTTCGTGACTTACGCCTTCATCTGGCGCCCGAACGTGGCTCTTAGGACCTCTCCTTCCCCCTGCTCGGCTGCCAGCAGAGAGTTCGGCTTGGCGAGCCCTCCCTTCCTCAGCCGCGGCTGGCGGCCTTGTGGCCTGTGCCTTGCGGCAGCCTTGTAGCCTGTGCCTTGTGCGTGGAGCCAGCAGTTTAATATAAATTATCACGCACTGGCTTTTCTTGCTGCAGTTCTTTATATTTTCCCTTTAGACACCTCAGGTTGACTTCAAGTCCCCACGCACCCTATCATCTGCCTCTCTACGTGGATTTAAACTCCACAGGCCCGCGTAGTCTCTGCCTGCGTGGTTTGCTCTTTTCTGAGTCGTTTTTTAAATCTCCCTTGCAAGTACAGCTCTTAAGCAGTGTGAACCAGAGCACGCGGTTGCCGAAAGCTACAACCCCTCAGGGTGACTCTGTCACGTGGAGGCATACACGGCTTCTGGGTTACTCTTCTTTACCCCTGGATTCTGGGTTTATGGTTCCGTGTACAGAATTGATTTAATTACATTTACTTTGTTGAGCAACTTGCATTTCCCAGTTTTTAATAAATACTAGACGGACCCCATTTTCGTCGCGACTTGGCAACAGCACCACCTGCTGGATAACAGGTAATATGGCAGATTTTGTTTCCAACATGAATTTCACTGTTTTGGCTGCCAATACAATGGGATATATCATGCAAGGTTTATATGACTATGAGAATAACTTAATTTACTGGTTACTAAGTTTCAGTATTCTTTTGAATATTCTATCATTTAGGAAGAATATGGCACTCCCAAGAACCATACTATCTTTACTAGAAACTCATGCAGGTCAGGAGATTCAGGATTCAAAAGAGGCAATAATAAAGACAATAATAAAAAGACTTGAAATGATTGAAGAAATTATTGGAGCTGGTGAACAGAGTAATAAGGCACAAGGACAGGATACAATGACAACACCAGCTATTAGAACTGGCTTACCCAGGGTTTTAGCAGCATACCCTATACTTAATTCTGACAAAGCATCAACTTCTAAAGGCTCAAAGGGAGTCAGAGAAGCTAGATGGATGCCAATAGCAATGAATGATCTAAAAGAAATTAAGCAGGCTATTGTTAATTTTGGCTTGCACAATGCATATGTAAAGGAAATGATAAGGACTTGGGCTTCTAATGCTAGAGCTACCCCCTATGATTTCCATCAGTTAGTGTCTGCAGTTTTAGATAAGGGACCTTCCTTCATGTTTGGAATTTATTTCAGAGAAGAATCCAAACATATGGAACAGCAAGGAAGAGCAAAAGGTGTCGAGGTTTCCCAAGATCAAATTCTTGGTGCAGGAGAATATGCTGATCCATAGGTCCAAGCTCTTTATGATGATGAAGTACTGTCTCTATGTCACCAAGCAGCTTTAAATGCTTGGAATAGGATACAAGATCCAACAAAAAGGGTTGAATCATATACCAGAATTAGGCAGGGACAGAGAGAACCCTTTATTGACTTTTTGCAAAGATTAATTAAGGCTCTGGACATAGGGGTAACAGACCCAGAATCTAGACGAATACTTCTTGAATCTCTAGCTTTTGAGAATGCAAACATAGAATGCAAAAAGATAATTGGGCCTTTAAAGTCTAGATCAGCACCTATGGATGAATGGATTCAGCATACGATGAATGTTGAGACGTTTAGCTATAATGATGAATCTTGGGTAGGAGAAGCGATTTCCACAGCAATGAGGAGACATCAAACTGCCAGGTGTTTTAATTGTGGTAAATTAGGACATCTGAAAAGGGATTGCAGGCACAGAATTTCTAGGAATAATATCTCCTCTGGGAATGACAAAAATAGGAGACCTAGGCCTTCAGGTATATGTAGGAGATGCGGTAAAGGCCGTCATTGGTCCAACGAATGCAGGTCAACAACAAACAAGGCAACCCGATAATGTCGGGAAACTCCTTGAGGGGCCTCTCGCAGGCCCCCAAGCCAACAGTGGCCCAGTCATTCCCAGTCACAGTGGAGAACGTGCCTCACCAAGAAAATTAAAAGCTGCAATTTCTGCTGTAAAAAGTAATACTGGTCTAAATGATGAATTATGCATGGAGAATGAGTCAAAAAACCCAGTAGGACAGAGTAAACGTATATTTTGGCAGACTTCTATTAACGATCAAAGACCAAAGCTAAGAGTCTGTATAAATGGCACTTTTATTGAAGGCTTATTAGACACAGGTGCGGATGTAAGTATCATTACCCCAGAATCGTGGCATCCGAATTGGCCTCTTCAAGAGGTAGATGTTCAGTTTCTGGGAATTGGAACCCTATCTCGTGTAAAACAAAGCACAAGATGGGTTGAATGCATAGGGCCCGAAGGGCAAATAGGAAGACTAAGGCCATATATAGCCAATATTGCAATTAATTTATGGGGCCGTGACCTGCTACAGCAATGGAATACCCAGATTAACATTCCTGTAGCTCCAGGAACTCATAATTCTGGGAAAGATATGATGAGGTATTATAGAAAAAGGTCACCAGCCATTCAGGCTGTACAAGAACATACCAAACCTTTAGAGGTACCAACAGCCCTACCTTTAAAATGGCTAACTGAGAAGCCAATATGGATCAAACAGTGGCCTCTAGCTGAAGATAAATTGCAGGCATTGGAACAGCTCGTGCAAGAGCAACTAGATGCTCACCATATTGAAGAATCAACCAGCCCTTGGAATTCTCCTGTGTTTGTTGTAACAAAGAAATCTGGTAAATGGAGAATGGTGACAGATCTAAGAGCTGTCAACAAAGTAATTCAACCTATGGGCCCACTACAATCTGGAATCCCTTTGCCTTCTCTGTTACCAAAAGGATGGCCTCTTATAGTTATTGATTTGAAAGATTGTTTTTTCACTATACCATTACAAGAAAAGGATAGAGAAAAATTTGCCTTCACAGTGCCAACTTATAATAATTCTCAGCCTAATAGGAGATATCAATGGACTGTCCTCCCACAGGATATGCTCAATAGTCCTACATTGTGCCAATATTTCGTAAGTAAGCCATTGGAAATAATTCATAAACAATTCCCGAAGTCCATTATTTATCATTACATGGATGACATCTTGTTATCTGATTCAAATAAAGATACTTTAGAAAGGATGTTTGAAGAAGTAAAGAAAGTCTTGCCTAGGTGGGGATTACAAATTGCCCCTGAAAAGATTCAAAGAGGAAATTCTATTAATTACCTAGGTTACAGAATAGGGTTAGAGAAAATTAAAACACAAAAGGCACAAATTAGGAGAGACCAGTTAAAGACTCTTAATGACTTCCAAAGATTGTGAGGAGACATTTCCAGTCTATGACCAGCTGTTGGGATAACACCTGATCTAATAGTTCATTTAAACAAAACCTTAGATGGTGATAAAGATTTGAATAGTCCAAGAAAACTAACAGCTGAAGCACAAAAGGAACTGACAATGATTGAGGAAAAATTACAGGAGGCACATGTGGATAGGGTGAACCCAAATCTTAGCTGCATCCTAGTCATATTGCCTTCCAGAATTTCTCCTACAGGGATTCTAATGCAGAGGGAAGATGTTATTTTAGAGTGGATATTTATACCTAATAAACCAAGTAAAAAATTAAAAACTTATGTGGAAAAAGTCTCTGAATTAATTATAAAAGGTAAGCTGAGACTTCGTCAACTAGCAGGTATAGACCCAGCAGAAATTATAGTGCCTTTTACTACTGAAGAAATAAAAAAGTTATGGGAAGACAATGAACCGTGGCAAAGAGCTTGTGCTAATTTTTTGGGAGAAATTAATAGCAACTATCCCAAAAGTGGTAGACTTAACCTCATAAAAAGAACTTCTTAGCCGGGCGATGGTGGCGCACACCTTTAATCCCAGCACTCAGGAGGCAGAGGCAGGCGGATCTCTGTGAGTTCGAGACCAGCCTGGTCTACAGAGCTAGTTCCAGGACAGGCTCGAAAGCCACAGAGAAACCCTGTCTCGAAAAACCAAAAAAAAAAAAAAAGAACTTCTTGGATTCTTCCTAGAATTGTACGTGATGCTCCAATAACTGGAGCTCGTACATTCTATACTGATGCAAATAAATCAGGGAAAGCAGGTTACAAGTCAGATGAATTGAGTAAGGTGGAACAAAGCCCTTATAATTCTGTCCAGAAGGCAGAATTATATGCCATTCTTATGGTGCTAAGGGATTTTAAAGAACCTCTTAATATAGTTACAGATTCACAATATGCAGAAAGAGTTATCTTGCATATTGAAACTGCTGAATTTATACCAGATGACACAGAGTTGACTTCATTGTTTATCCAGGTACAAGACATAATCAGGAACAGGCTTTGTCCGATGTACATAACACACATCCGGTCCCATACAGGTCTGCCTGGTCCTCTAGCCCAAGGCAACGCTGAGATTGATCAATTATTGATTGGAAGTGTGTTGCAGGCCTCAGAATTTCATAAGAAGCATCATGTCAATAGTAAAGGCCTAAAGAAAGAATTTTCCATTACTTGGCAACAAGCTAAGGACATTATAAAGAGATGTCCTATTTGTTCTTTCTATAATCAAACACCGTTGCCTGCAGGGAGTAACCCAAAGGGTACTAAGAGAAATGAAATCTGGCAGATGGATGTGTTCCACTTTATGGAATTTGGTAAATTAAAATATGTACATCACACCATAGACACGTATTCAGGTTTTCAATGGGCTACTGCCCTGAGCTCAGAAAAGGCTGATTCAGTAATCACACATTTATTGGAAGTTATGGCTCTCATGGGTATACCTGCACAAATAAAGACAGATAATGGTCCAGCATATATATCTAAGAAAATGAAACGCTTTTTTGATTATTATAATATAAAACACATTACAGGTATACCAAATAATCCTACAGGTCAGGCAGTTATAGAAAGATCAAATCGTACTATAAAGGATATGCTGAACAAACAGAAAGGGACTGAAAATACCCCCAGAAATAGATTACATAATGCTTTATTAACCTTGAATTTTCTTAACGCTAATGAGAAAGGAACAACAGCAGCAGAAAGACATTGGATAATGGAAAAGTCTGCTGAACTAAATCAACCGATTTATTTCAAAGATGTGCTGACCTCTCAATGGAAGCCAGGAGATGTGCTACGTTGGGGAAGGGGTTTTGCTCTTGTTTCCACAGGAGAAGAAAAATTATGGATACCATCAAAATTAATAAAGTTTCGATTTGAAGAGGAGAAACCTCTTGGAAAGGAGAAATGACAACTCATCCACAATGATGATATTCATACAGGTGGTAAGAAAAACATATAGAATGGAGGCAGGGTTCTGTTCTTATCTCCACAGGAAAACACTCATCTTTGAAAAATTCAAGGGACCCTGGATGTTTGGATACTGACAGATGGAAAAATACCTGCCCAATAGGAAATATCAAGAAAACTGAATGAGTTGTGTAAGTAAAATATAGTAAACCATATTTCTAAATTTATAGAGCTGGTTTTGAAGTTGGACTCTGGCTCAGTCCCTCTCCAATTCCAAGCCTGTTAGTAAGAGAAAAACCCAGAGTTTCTGGAGTTTCTGTCTCATGTCAAGAGCCATGATATGGGACAGAAAGAAATATGAGTTTAGAAAACATCTTTGCTTTTCTTCATATCTATCATACCTTTCATTGAATATATCTATCATGCCTTTCATTGAATATATATATATGTCTATATATGTCTATATGATTAATGTTTTAAGTTTTTTACAATGAACAATGAGTCTTTCCTGAAGTGACATTTGAAGTTTCCAGGAAGAAGATGGGGCCCCACAACAACAACTCTACCTGGCTGATATGACATCATGATACTGATAGCGCTACTACAAGACCTGTTTTGGGTACCAGCTGCACAAGACGATCCCAACTTGGTTAGCTGAAATGGTGCACATCTTATACAACATTCTGGCCAGACCTCCACAAAATACTCAAAGACTATTTGCAATTTTAAAAGACATTGATCTTGAAATTTAACCATCATTTTAGTTTCATAGGATCCCCCAGAAAGAACGTCGCCCCCATGACAGCTGGAAGTAATTCTAGAGGACGACGTCCCCTCTCCCAGTAAAGTTTGCCCCTGGGTTTAGGGACATCATTTAGGGGTTGGGAGGTTGGGGGAGGAATTTTATAAGCTCAGGGATCATTTTGAAAAAATAAAAAAGAGGGATGATGGGATAATAGATTTGTAATTGTGAGTTACTGTTTTTAGACAAATATATTGGTATCGATTCTTGTATATTGATACAAAGTTAAATTATATTGACTATTGTATGCATGCATGTTTCTACCTCTGTTTAAAATATTTTTATGTATTGACATATATCGTATTGATATATATATATATTGTATGTATTTACCATATTGCAGTGTACATTTC
>JABTXL010021644.1:5087310-5115640 GCA_025134845.1 Neodon shergylaensis
AACTGGTGTGGCATTGTTCGTGACTTACGCCTTCACACAACCTAAAGAAAGATATGCCTATGAAGATACAAGAAGCTTACAAAACACCAAATAGACTGGATCAAACAAAAAGTCCCCTTGCCTCATAATAATCAATACACTAAACATACAGAATAAAGAAAGAATATTAAGAGCAGCAAAAGAAAAAGGCCAAGTAACATATAGAGGCAGACCTATCAGAATTACACATGACTTCTCAGTGGAAACAATGAAAGCCAGAAGGTCCTGGTCAAGCATTATGCAGACATTAAGAGACCATGGATGCCAGCCCAGACTGCTATACCTAGCAAAACTTTCAATAACCATAGAAGGACAAAACAAGATATTCCATGACAAACCAGGTTTAACCAATACCTAGACACAAACCCAGCCCTCACAAAGAACCAGAAGTAAAACTGTAACTCAAGGAAGTTGGCTACCTCAACAAAAACACACTCAATTGATGATCTCACAGCAGCAACGCCCAAAGAAGGAAAAACACACAAAATGACATCAACAAAAATGAAAACTAAATTAACTATAGCAATCACTGGCTATTAATACCCCTTATTATAAATGGACTCAACTCACTTAAAAAAGACACAGGCTAACAGATTGGATACAAAAACAGAATCTATGCTTCTGTTGCATGCAAGAAATACATCTCAACTTCAAAGACAGACATCGTCTCAGAGTAAAGGGTTGGGGAAAATTTTTCCAATCAAATGTACCTAAGAAACAAGCTGGTGTAGCTATCCTAATATCTAACAAAATAGACTAAATCAAACTAAAATCAATCAAAAGAGACAAAAAGGTCATTTCATATTAGTCACAGGAAAAATTCATCAAGAGGTAATCTCAATACAGAACATCTATGCCTAGAATACAAGGGCATCCTCATATGTAAAAGAAAAACTTCTAAAGCTTAAATCACACATTAAACTCCACACACTAATAGTGAGACACTTCAGCACTCCACTTTCTCCACTGGACAGGTCAGCCAGTCAAAAAATTAACAGAAAAATAAGGGATCTAACACGTTATGACTTAAAAGGACTTAACAGACATCTATAGAACATTTCAACCAAACATAACACAATATACCTTCTTTTCAACACTAGATGGAACCTTCTCAAAAATTGACCACATACTAGGGAATAAAAAAAACCTCAGCAGATAAAAAGATATTGGAATAACCCCATGTATCTTATCATATCATCATGGCTTAAAATTAGAATTCAATAACAACACTAATACCAGAAAGACCACAAACACATGGAAATTAAACAATGCTCACCTGAAGCATCAATGGGTCAAGGAGTAAAAACACTCATGACAACTTATGCTGGAGAGGTTGTGGGGTAAAGGGAATACTCCTGCACTGCTGGTGGAAATGCAAGCTGGCACAGCCCCTTTGGATGTAAGCATGGTGTTTCCTCGGAAAATTAGGAAACAACCTCATGACCCAGCAATGCCACTTTTGGGTATATACCCAAAGGATGCTCAATCATACCACAAGGACATGTGCTCAACTATGTTCACACCAGCATTGTTTGTCATAGCCAGAACCTGAAGACATCCTAAACGCTCCCTCAACTGAAGAATGGGTCAGGGAAATGTGATACATTTACACAATGGAGTACTACACAGCAGAAAAAAATGACATCTTGAAATTTGCAGGAAAGTGGATGGATCTAGAAAACATCATATTGAGTGAGGTAACCCAGACCCAGAATGACAAATATCATTAGTGCTCACTCATAAGTGGTTTTTAGACATAACACAAAGAAAACCATCCTACAAATCACAATCCCAGAGAACCTAGACAACAATAAGGACCTTAAGAGAGACAAACATGGATCTATCTAATCTACATGGGAAGTAGAAAAAGACAAGATCTGAGTAAATTGGGAGCATGAGGATTATGGGAGAGGGTTGAAGGGGAGGGCAGAGGCAGGGAGGGGAGCAGAGAAAATGTATAGCTCAATAAAATCAATAACAAAAAGTTATGGTAAATGCGGCATTGTAGGACAGAATAGAACTATTTTACATGAGAAAATATTTCACAGGTGAGAAAAGTTAATTCTGTAAGGGAAAAGACAGGTACATTTATTAAATTGGTGGTATTTAAACATGAACTTTGTCATACAAATGAGTAGGTCTTCAACAAGAAATCATACGAGGCTTTGAAGAAGTCATTTCCGCCAATGACTTAACAATCAATAAATGGGAACTAGAGTCTGTCTAATGAGTGAGTCACATTGTAATCTCTACAAAGTGATGTGTATACTCTGAAACGTTGCAGTAGAAGAATACTATCCCCAAACTCTCCCAGAATGGCCTAATAGGATGCAAGCTTCATGGGAGGTCCCTGGCTGTTCTGGGTGTGATTCATCAAGTCTGATGGCCGTCTCCCTCACAACCACCCATTTAGCAAATGATGTATTTCTTTGGCCCCACACTCACGATACAACTCAGTTTGACATAGTTTCCTGTAATTTTGACCAGACCTGCCCAGGTTTATTAATATCTAAATGTATCAAAAACTCCATTTTATAAACCTGAAAACCAAGGTGATCTCCTCAACAAACACTGCCTGAAGAAGAAGGTAACTTTCAGCCACGAGGATGAAACCACAGAAGCAGCATCTAACCACCGCTGTCAATATTCTTACAGTATTGGAGGGGTAAGGGAGAACATTTGAGTGACACAATTCGTATTTAAGTGACAGTGACTCCTAAAATAGTAGCCTATCAGGTGTCTCTGTCATTATTACTAAGCTCAGCAGGTCTGAAAATGGTAGAAAGACACCACCTCCAGGGGGGATCTAAACATTAAGACTAACAGAAACAAAAGACAAAATCTCCAAGATTCCAGACAGCAAGAGGATTTCAAAGGGTAGATTCTAAGACTTCTGGATGAGTTGAGAGCATGTGGAAGTTTTTGAGAGCTCTCCAGGAACTCAGATGAACACCCGATTTAGTCATCAGGGAAACAATGTCACTAGTAATGGGGCCTGGCTCCCATGACCCTGGTTATATATTTAAAGATCACAGCCTTGTAATTCAAGTGCTGACTGTGAAAGGCAGGCAAAGTGGCCTGTGCAGTGGAGATGCAGGTATCAGATCTAAAGGTCTGCACCAGGGTATGGCATGACTGTAAAAAAGAAAGATAAGGAAGATGTGGGTACAGAAAGAGAACAGATCTCTTCCTGTGCAGATAAAAAAAAATGCTGCCTTAATTCATGCTAATAAACCTGACCCAGCCCATGGGGGATGTAAAAAACAAATAAGCATTTATAACTCCTTTGCCAAGTATAAACATGGAACAGTAGTTTTGAAAATTTTAAGAATGTGTAGAATAAAAAAAATAACGCAATGAGACCCCTGTAAGCTATTCAACTTTCGAGATTTTAGAAGCCCTGTGTTCCACCTATTTACAAGCCTATTATTTTCTGTGAGTTGCCATCATTTTGAAGACAAGCAGACACACTTGGCCTCACAGAATAAATACGGTTTTGGAATGCCAGCATCTGTGGATAAATGCTAATTGACCCCTTTCTAATGCACACCACTCTAATAGCCGTTAATAAACTTTACTGGCAGCCTTTGAACTTCTACCACACAGTAAGCTGACATCTTTACGGAAAACTTTACAAACATTTTAGGGGTGTGGAATTGGCTATTCTTTCCTCCAGAACTTCTTTGTGTGATTGCAATTTAGATCTATTTTTTTTCGGGAGGACTCACTATGGTATGTAAATAAAAAATGTAGTACAATGTGAAGCAAAGTTCTCGTGCTGACCTTTGGCTAGAGGACGGGCTGCACAAATTGTTCTATATGTCATAGGACCTTGAATTCTGTTTATTTCTAGAATGTTTTAAATCTGTGTCTGGATGCCTTGAAGTGGCATACGAAAGGAATAAATTTCCCTTCTAGAAAGAAAACTGTGACTCTCAAAATAAGTAAATAAATAAAGTGAGCAAGCCTGTTTGCTGTCATCAAACGGTGTCATTTGGAATTTAATTAGATGTCATCTTGAGGAGATCTATGCTATTTGAACATAACTGGTTCCCAGTAGGTTAAAGAGCAACAGTACAAAAGAACGGATAAGAGAGGAAAGTTTCAACCAGGGCTGTGATATCCCAGGAGACGCCTCAGGTAAGTATTCCATGGTGAACTCTGACTGTGTGTGTGTGAAAGATGGGAAGGGCTCCTTGTGGATTTTCTATTGTTTCGATTTTATGTTTGGTGTGCAGCTTCACTGAGGCACTGAGATGAGCACTCATTTACTTCAGAGAGATTGCTGTAATCAGTCTGATTTCCTTATCATAAAATCACAGCAAATAACTAAGACAGTAGTCACTGCTCAGGGGCACGAAATCATGCAGTGCCCAATAAAACCAGAAGGAAGTTCAATGGTGGCTGCTTTTGCCCTTCTTCTAAATGCTCATCTAGGGACCCTGAGTCATAAAGAGCTGATGGAGGAGCAGCTGTTCTCGTGTTTACAGGTCAGTATCCTGAGACAAATTTTTTCTCTCTGCCAATAGTAATCACAGCATCTGATGCATACCTGCTCGACAATTAAGGGAACAAGCTCTGTGATATCACCTGGACGACCTCTCAGAGCCCAGCTTGTTAATCTCTGAAATGAGGATAAAAATGAGACTTATATCCAAGTATTAGTATGGCAAACAAAAGATGAAAATATTTAGCGTTCATTTTGCTGTTTAGTTTTTCATCCCTTAATGCTTAAGTTCCCTCTATTTTGCTCTTCTGCAGCTTAGAAAACAGATAAGTTGACCATAACCCAAAGGATGGATAAGACTGATATTTGTAAGAACAATAAGTTTTAAAAAAAATGTGAGGGACATACAGTCTAACTGCTTATCATATAATCTATTTATTTATCCCTCTTTTCAAGTTGAATTTAAGGACAAAATCCATGTGTGTGTACACATGCATATGGAGGCCAGAGGACAACCTCAGATGCCATTCCACGAGTTCTGATGGCAGAAGTCACAACTAGTTCCACACTAGTTCAGAATTATCAATAATAAAGGGTTATTTATTTAGGGGAGACTTACAGATCACTGTCCTAGATTACATCCCTCTGCATGAATTGGGAACAGGAACAGAGTCTAGCAGCCAGAAGCAAGAGCTGGAAGCAAGAGAGCAAGCAAATACTTTACAGTTGCATTTATAATATAAGAGACCACACCCAAGTGGGCTGGTATCTTAAATGCTATTGACTGAAGGAGCAAAATGTGCTCCCACAGCATCTCCCCCTTTTGTTTAAATAAGAGAGTTCCAACCCAATACAAAACTATATACACTAGGAACATAAATCAAGTATATGATTAGAATTATAACAAGCATAAACAATATTAAGCATGAACATATGCTAAATGTTTTAATAAACATTCTATCCTTAGGAATCTAAGTCTTGTATTGGAAATGGATTGGCTCAATCATAATAGGGTGGTAACTATGACTATCTAATCTTCAACCCCATCAAAGGCCTGAGAAGGGAGATAATATTACTTGACAGGAAGTATAATCAAACAGCTTCCAAAGTGAGCAATCTATGACAAAGACAATTAGCTACCTGAGCAATCACCCAAAGTCTCATTTACAATGTTGCAGCAACCAACTTTGGCTAAGGCCTAGCATAACTGACAGACCATTTTCAGAGGCAGGAAATTTTTCAGAACCATCTTACCCTGTTTTGGCAAGATTTGACAGTCTTTTTCCTTGTATCCTGCTTATCCATTTCTGGATATCATGTACTTTGGTGTGCCAATGTGGTGAACTAAATCCATGTAAAACCTGAGATAGCTTAAAAAGGAATCCTAGACACAAAAGAACAGAGTTAAGCATGGTTTGGTAATGGCATTTTCTTGGTTGGGCTCTTTGCTAGAAGCAAGCAGAGGTATGGCTCCTTTAAGAGAGGTTTTCCTAATGCAGCAATATCATTGGAAAAAGCAGTGGTTTTGAAATGCCAGCTCTCTGGGCTGTGCTGCCAGTGTGAACTCTGACTCTTTCTGGAGGTCCCACTATAAAGCACTTGAATGGGGTTTGTGGTCCCAAGTGCTTGTATTTCCCATTTGGGAAAATAGCTGACACCATGCCTGCAGCTCAGCACCCCCAACCTGAGCAGGTGGTGGGATCAGGACTGCTGGGAGGACATTGGCAGGAAAGCATAGTGGATTTCTGCTGCCATACACAGAGATATTTCCAGGCCATGCAATGCTCTGCATGGCATATCTAGGTATTACTCAGATAAAAAGTGTATGTGTTGCACCTTTATTCTCAGAGTTAAAGTGCTGAGTGTGGCTCCTACCTGGCAGTCCCAAAGCTGGCAGTAATGGTACTTTCACCATTTTGAAAGTGGAGAGAGACAGAGCCAGCATCCAGAGCTCCTGCAACCAAGCTGCTTACCATTTTAAAAGCTCTACAAGGCAGTAAAGAATTACAGATACACAATAGGACAGATTCAGACATAAAAGACCTCTAAGTGGGTCACAGTGTTGGATAAATGTACGTAGGCTTGGGAGAGAGGAGAGAATATAGATAGTTATAAAAAGAAATAAATAGTTTAAAAAACAAAGTCTTTAAGGAGACAGAGTACAGGCAGTCATAAATTAAAGGAGTAAAAAGTAATAGAGTAAAAGGAAACAAGCCATGTAAAGATGGAGTATACACAGATAGTCTGGAATATGTATACTCTTGTGTTTTTATTTTAATTTTTTTGACTACAGAGAGATATTTGATTCTGGGGACTGCTAAGCTAAGCCAGCATATATATTTTAAAGATATCTTGAATTAAAAATATGGGTCTAAGGATATGTTGCTTTGGAAAAGAGGTTCTTCTTTTGTTTCAAAAGAAGATGATAAACTGTGGAATCCTTCCAGACTAGTGTGGTTTGACAGACCAAGACCTCCTAAAATGTCACCTTGAACACCCCTCAAAAATTACTTAGGGGCTGGAGAGATGGCTCAGTGGTTAAGAGCATTGACTGTTCTTCCAAAGGTCCTGAGTTCAATTCCCAGCAACCACATGGTGGCTCACAACCATCTGTAATGAGGTCTGGTGCCCTCTTCTGGCCTGCAGACATACACACAGACAAAATATTGTATACATAATAAATAAATATTAAAAAAAGCAATGTATAACCTTATAAAAAAATTACTTAGCCCAATAAACAGCAGGAAGCAGTTTGGAGAAAAACTACACCCATATTCCCAAATATTGTTTATAAATATTTCTTTACATTTAAAGGGATATACTATAGAGATTTATAATTTGCATTGGTATGGATCTTGTTGGACCAAACAGTGATTTAATGAATACAGTTTCTATGTGATTATTTAGGGGCTAAACAGCCAGGAACCAACAAGTGGCCCCTCCTCCAACAGAGTTCTATCTGTTAGGGCGAAAAGAAACTAGGGACAAATGTCTAACTGTGGTTCATATTAGCATATCAAAGTGTCTACTGGCCTCCATGTTCACTCCTTACCACTGACTTCTCTCATCTCTTTTCCTCCTGACCCTACACCAAACATCTCCATCTCATGGGATCCCCTTCCCCAGGTTCTTAATCCTATGTGACCCTGCCATTTTGACCATGGCTAGGTGGTCTTTTGGTTCTCTTTAATTCTCAATCTCTCTCTCTCTCTCTCTCTCTCTCTCTCTCTCTCTCTCTCTCTCCTTATTCCTTTCTCTTGGTCCTCTTCTTTTGTCCCCCCCAATTTCCCCATAGCCTGGTTCATTCTACTGGCCTTGTTCAGTGTACCACTTTCTCTCCCTACTCTGGACTCTTCCAGGTGCCTTTGGTTGTATTTTCCCTCATATCTACAATAAAAAGTCTCCCCCTCAACCATTCCTTGGGATGATCATGCCCTCATTTCATTCAGCATTAATCTTTAGTCTTGAGGAAGGGTCCTACACTCATCTGAAACCTTCCAAATTGGTTAGGTGACTACCCAGTAAGCTGTATATATCTGGTTACCTTTGCCTTCCCAGATCAAGTATCTTCCTACATACCCAACTTTTTTTGTTTGTTTGTTTGTTTTTCGAGACAGGGTTTCTCTGTAGCTTTGGAGCCCATCCCGGAACTAGCTCTTTTAGACCAGGCTGGCCTCGAACTCCCAGAGATCCGCCTGCCTCTGCCTCCCAAGTGCTGGGATTAAAGGCGTGCGCCACCACCACCCAGCCATACCCAACTTTTTAAATGTGTGTTTTGGGGATCAAATTTAACTCAGGTCCTCATGCTTAAAGGAGGAGCACTTTACCAAATTATCTCCCTAGCCCTAAGACAGCATTTTGTGCCAAAAATCAACATTGTCTAGTATCAGATACCAGTGGGAAGGCTTGCTTTATTTCCAACAAATCACTTATAACCTGAAGATTTCCCCCCAACACTTCCTCCTCAGAGTCAATAACTTGCTAAGTCACCTCATAGATCTGAGGAGAAAAAAGACTGTTTGTTGTTACACAACTCAGGAACATTCAGATGGAAAAAGTACATACGATAATGAATGGGAAAAGAAGAGCTCCTATGTACTTTTCACATGCTGGACGCTTTCCCAAGCATCATGGGGTAGTTTGTATGGGGGAATCAAAACTGAGGTATGATTGATTAAATCCCTGGTCACTGGTCATTAAATCAGTTTCTCCTCTCCCTGGGGTTATGTAACGAACTTGAAAGTCCCAACTTTTTCTAATCACATTACTTACATCTCTGAACTGGAGAAGAATGCCAAGCAGAACTGAATAGAAGGGTAGCCCATGGTGATCCATCAGGCTACACTTTAGGGGATAGTTTATATAAAGCAACTGGAGTAGGAGTAACTTACCTGACTAGCTGACTTGGAAAGTTTGAATTTTGGGGGACTCTAGAATACAACAGCTATCTGTATTCTGACTATCTGACTTCACGGTCATTAAAGTGAGTATATGGTAGTATCAAGTGTGGCCCCAATGAAGGAAGGGAGTAAAGTGTGTCAGCTATTAAAGAAGAGTAACTAGCCAGCTTCATCGAGGGCCTTAGCACTGGACCAACTTAGCATTTTATACTAAACAAACAAACAAACAAACAAACAAACAAACAAAAAAGTCAATGTGAAAGTGAAGGGGTGACAAAGGTGAGAACTGCTCAAGTTGCAGACTGTGGCTGTATTTGAAAGAAGAATCAGTCCAGTTTACTATAGACAAGTCTACAGGAAGCCATGAGAGCCCCAGATTAAAGCAAGGCAGTTGCCATCCATAAGATGGACAATACCATGGAGCAAAGGAAACACCTAAGGCTCTGCTTATATTTTGTGCGAGAGATGTATTTTTAAAAATATAGACAGCAAAATGAAATTTTTAATAAGAACATGAATTTACAGCTATGAAGTTAAAATAGATGTCTGGACTAGAAAAATAAATTTGGGAGTTTTTGACATAAATATGGTTTAAAGCCTTGGGACCCAGTGAGATCATCCAGGAAGACATAGATGGAGTAAACATATGGCTGAAGGACTGAAAACTTGGAGAATTTGACATGAAAAAGTTGAGCTGACGACAGTGGGAAAAATCAGCGAGCAAAGCAACTCAGGAATTTAGTAACCAAAGTGTTTCAAAGCTAAAGAAGTGTTCAAAATCAGTAACAATCAATGTGCATCTTAAAAATGACAATGCAATTCTGACAAAATAGTGAATCATGTTGTCAAAGACACAACAGAAGGGGTGTAAAAAGTCACCTCATAATTAGAAATATAACTTGTTTAAACTTTCTGGAAAGCTTGTTAACATGATCTACAAGGACTGTAGGATCCCTTTAAAGTCTGGTTTTCAGTCTATCTTGGAACTCTTAAACTGCAGTTTAATGTCAGTGAAGGAATACAGTAAAGGCATTTACATGGTAAATAAATTTGCCAACTTGAATCTTCTCATTTCAAACAATATCCAGTCAGGTTGACTGGCAATGTTAATTATCACAGTTCCTCAATCTAGTTTTAAAGATTTCAAAAACAGACATGCCTAGTTGTCTTCATTTTAATATCAGATAGTGAATAATGCTTTGCTGAGTACTTGTTGCCAGTGTTCTTAAGTCCAGCGGCCAAAAACACCTCCATGTTTGCACTTTAGTTTATGAGCACCTTTCTAGCCGTAAGTCCACAATTTTAATTCACTTTCACCCCAATACCACTAACTTGTTTTTCTCTACCTGGTAAACAGTGCTTTATATAATGAGGTTTGGGTAAACATTCCCATAGAGGCAGATTGTTTACACACCTGTATAATCAATATGTAACAGAAGCATTTTAATCTGTCCTAGGTTCTGCAAGTGTGCAGAGCAATAGTTGATATTCAATTGACACTTGTTGAATTAAAGAAAAGAAGGATGGATAAATGGTAGTATGACTGGATTTATAGATGGACAGATAGATGAACTACTTGTCTACCCTGGACAATATGTAGGTTTATAGCTGAGATAATTCAGTGGTTCTCTGAGGAAGATATTAATGCAGTAATTGGGCAGCAGTCATCTTCAAAGCTGCTATAGAAGCATGAGCCATAAAGCAGCTATGTATAAGCTGCAATAAACCAGCTGAGTCCCTTCTGATGATATTTTTCCTTGACATCTGAGTAAAGTTGGGTTTCTGTAGACTGTCTGTGGCCAAGACTGGCTCATTTGGAGATGACCAGCATTTTCCTCTGTGTAACCCACAGTCATTTACTCAGAACAGCTAGGCTTTGGCAAACTCTGAATCCCCCATTGTCTTGCTATCTACCCAGCCAAAAAAAATCTCTTTATAGATTAGTGATAATCTTTCATAGTGTTTGGGGCAAAGATTCTTTGGCTGTCTATAGTTAGGAATTCTGTCTTTTTTATCTGTCTGCAAAAACCATCTAAATGTCCCCAAAACACTTTAGCTTCTGGAAGATAGAAGTTGGAAAAACAAAAATGTTATTTTTTAAACTTATTTTTTTCTCCATGTCCATGGCAAGAACAGAAGATCAAAGATCTGATTCTGTGTCTGTGAGAAAGAAGAGGCAGGGTGTTGGGAAGGAAGGAAACACAAAGAGATGAAATCGCAATATATACACATGACTAACTTGGTCAGGTATCATCCTCTCCTAAAGAGTTATTGCTGGAAAAACTTCTTGGCCCCCAGATTTCCAAGGTATAAACACAAAAGGTGATACCAAACATTGAAGGTTTCATAACAAAACTTTCTCTCTCTTTTGAGACAAGGTTTTTCTGTGTAACAGCCCTGGCTGTCCTGGAATTTACTTTATACACCAGGCTGGCCTCAAACTCACAAATATCCACCTGTCTCTGACTCTCAAGTGCTGGGATTAAGGGCTTGAACCACTACTGCTAGGCCCACAAAACATTTTCTTATAGTTACTTTTATTCTTGAAATCTTCCTCTTCTTATCTTTGGGAAATTTACTAGTATTTTGGCATATTTAAAAGAAAGACCATTAAAAATAAAGTATATAATTTTGGATACTTTCCATATTTGTTTTATTTCTTTGGATCTTCAGGTTTATGGATACTTTGCCTTGTTAGGTTTTTTATTTTGATTCTGGTTTTTTTTGTTATTGCTTCTATTGTTTTGTCATTGGTATTGTTTGTATGCTTCTTTTGTTTTTAGGGTGTTGTGGTTCAAACCAAGGGTATCATATGTGCCAAACAAATGCTCTTCTACTGAGCCACACACGCAACCCTGCTGTCCATACTGTTCCAAAGGAATTCTATAAAAGCTGATCAAATAACCATAATTATTGTGGATTAAAAATTCTAGTCCAATCCAACCACATTAAAATATTTTTTACTAAAATAAAGTAAATAAGTGAAATGAAAACTCAATTCAAAGCCAGAAAGATGGCTCAGCAAGTAACAGCCCTTCTCTCATCCTGCTGTCCTGAGTTTAATCCCCAGAGTTCACATGGTGAAAGAACTGAAGGGTGTCTCCTGAGCTCGACATATGCTCTGTAGCATACCACTTCACTGCACACAAAATAAAGAAATGAAAATGCAATTTAAAAGGAACAAAAGTAGGAAGTCATAAAATTCTCAGGTTTTTCAGTTTTAAAGAATTAAGTAGTTCATATCAAGACCATGTTTACTCCATGCATTTAGGAATACTCTGAGATGTATTTACTAACTGTCATTGGCAACCATATTTGAATGAAGCAGAAGACCCACAATATACACTAGTTATAAGAATTAATTTACTTGCTTCCAGGAGGAGAATAGTTTTGTTGTCACTTAGGCTTAGGAAATAAGAAGTCTAAAGCTATTGGCCTGTTTTTTTTTTTTGTTTTGTTTTGTTTTTTTTGTGTTCAGACTCACTTATCTTAAATCAAGCACACTGTGAACAAAAATGCTTTTATCACTGCCAGGAGAGCTATAAGAGACCATCTCATTTCACTTCTACAGGATGTGACTTGTTCTTTAACTTTCTGAAGATTAAGTGACTGAAATGTGTTTACGTACATCCTTTGAGGTATTCTGTTGTGTTTGGGGTTGTCATTCTCAAGTAACAGTCTCTTTGCTGCCACATGCAGCCTTTAGAACCACTGTATCAGGAGAATTGAGTGGGAAAGAGGCTCAGGTGACTTGATGGGGCCTGATCATGGGTGGTATAATGTCTCCAGGGGCAATATCATCCAGACTGGATGGATATTCATACAAACACCTTCAGCTCTTGGGTGGCCTGGCTCTTCGGGAAGTGATTTGTGATCTAATTTGAGATTGTTGTTTATGATCCCAGCATCCAGTTTATTTCATCCTGGCAGATAACATAAATAACTGTCCCATAGACAGGAAAATCCAGCGGTGGGGATTAGCTACACTGCCATAGTGTATCACGGGTTTAATTCATCAAATTCATAGATAATCCATCATTTGTAGCTTAATGCTTTGTTTGTGCACTCACTTCCTACCAATCGGAAGAAGAAAATACCCACATCATACCTGGCACATAAGAATCATATTTCTTCTCCATCGAGGCCATTACATTAGTTCATTATGGAGAAAACTAGTTCTATGGTCACACTGCAAATATGTTGGGTCCAGAGAAGATGGACCAGCATGTAAAGGCGCTTGCCATCAAACCCAAGCTCCTGAATCCCATTCCCAGGACTCATGTGGTTGAAGAGAAATGAAACCAGAAAATTTTCCTCTGACCTCCATGTGTGTATGTTCTCTCCCAACAAATTAATACTTTTAAAAAGTAGATTCTGTGGTTAAGTAAGTAGAAGGAATTGCTGAGTCAGTGGGCCTGTGTGCTCTGCAAGCGTTAGGAAGGCTACCAGCACATGTTAGGGCTAAAGCAGAGGATGGGAGCCAGATCATTCCCAGCTCTCCTCATCTTACTGGTGTGACTGTTGCTGCACATCTAACCTCTCTGCTTTCTCCTTCATAACAAGTCGTGTTCTGTCAGCCAGCTCCCAAATAATGACACAAAGACATATTATTAATTATAAAATCTCAGCCTGTAGCTTTAGACTTGTTCCTAACTTGCTCTTATAACTTAAATTAACCCATTTATACAAAGCTACAATCCTCCATGTGGCTTTTACCTCTCTTTCATTCTGTATGTATGACTCCATACATGTCTCATTGGTGTCTCCTGCCTGCCTAGATACCTCTCCTCTTTCTTTCTCTCCCCAGAAATCCCACCGATACTTGCCTAGCTATTGGCTGTTCAGCTTTTTATTTCACCAATAACAGCAATATACCTTCACACACTGTACAACTATCCCACAACGTTTTTGTCTAAATAAAAGGGAAAAGTTTTAACTCTAACAAAATTAAACTATATACAATTAGAACAATCAAGTAAGAATTGCATTTACAATGTCCAGTCCATTTGTATTTGGCAAATTCAGAGGAAATACTTCATTATCTCAACTATCTTAAAGAGTTCAAAGTTTTATACCTAAACTACTTTTTATCATAATTTTCATTACCATCATAAAAAATACCTTTTTATACCTTAAAACATCTTAGATAATAAACTTAAGCTTTTATGTCTCTCAACCTTATAAACTTTACATTTCTTTTGCAAGTCTCTTTCTGAATTTGGTAACAAAGAAAACTGTACCTATAAATATCTCATCTTCAGCGCCATCAGAGATCTGAGAAGGATATAATATTACCTGAGTAAACAGTTAGTACAGAGCAAACAACTTCTGAAACTAATGACAGAAAAGCAGGCTACCTTAGCAGTTACCCAAGTTTCTTCTATAATTCTGGGGCATCCATCTTTGCCCTACAGACCTAGAATATCTGAAAGACTTTTCTGTGAAGCAGGAATTTTGAAGGGCTGTCCTAACCTTGTCTTGGAAGTTTGGTAGTCACCCTTTTTTGTGTTCTACTTGTCAGCTGTCATACTGTCAGCTGTCAAAGCAAAGGATGTTTCTTACCCAAATGGCTAGTTTTGCCACATTAAAGAAAATTCCATATTAATGTTTTTAAATGCCCATCATCACTTTTTGAAATAAAATGGTGCTGCCAAGAGTAGATGTGTCTCACTGTCATGAAAATCCTTGTTATTAAAATATTTTAAATTCCATATTCTGTAGGTCTTTGAAGTGTTGTTTAAAGACCATCTACTTAAAATATATCTCTGTTTGACCTAGAAAACATGCCTAACATGACTATAAGCTTGATTATTATACATGATTAACTACTAATCTGTATTTTTTATTATCCTTAATAGCTTTCAAAGACTAAAAGTTTGCATTATATTTTAAATTAGCTGCATAAATACAATACCTTAAACAATAGTAGAAACATGTACAGCATAGCAGAAATAACCTTAAATTTGTATCAGTGTTCAGAATCTATACTAAAGTAAAATATTTGAGACTAGTAGTTGTTCAAAATAGATTCAACAATCTATCTTTTTATCCTATAACTATAGCCCCCCTTTCTTTCTTTCAGAAAGAAATCTTTCAATCTATTCTCTTTTATTTAGCTTTTGTCCTGACCATTATCAATAACAACTTGTAACAAGCCATCCTTAATGATGACAAATATCTTTAACCCACCCAAAGGAAAAAAAACTACCCACCCCATCTCTTGGGAAGGCGATATCATGTTCTCTAGACTGCTTCCTGTTGTATGGAGGTGACAGCACCTTTAGGGGACATTGAGAAAACTGGAATAATGGTCAATCCTGGGAGATCTTCTGTACTATTTTTGTTTAGTCTCTGTGTGATGGGAAAGTGTAGAGCTTATCTGAAGTCTTAGGTGAAATAGTCTGTGAGCCTGGATCATCTCATCTAGTAACTTTCAAGTTGTTCTGGATGCAGAATTTTGAGGAGACTGAAAACATAAACTTTTAAACATAACACACTTATATGTATTACTACAAGTATGGAATATACAGTGTGCTCAATTCAGTTAAAGATGATTTTTTGTTTTATGTTTGATCAGGTAAAAGACATCTGTTTAGTTTGTTTGCAGTGTATAACCAAAACTCTATCGATGCAATATGAAAGGATGGCATATAAGAATAAGTCATGAGAACTCTGTAGCCAGCAAGATTTATCTTGTCTCATCTAGTCTCAAAGCTGTTCCCATGTTAGAGATTAGCAAACATGTCACCTATCCTGAAGTCTTTCATAATGTCCTCCCTCATGTCTGTAGCCAAAATCCTCAGGACATCTCCCCTGGTGAAATCTGATCTCTAATAATTTTGAAGAAATTCATAGGTTTTAATTTCCTGTGGAAACAAAAGCAAAAGCTGTCCCCCCACACAATATATTTCCAGCTTCCATTTTGAAGCCAAGATATCTCTAGAGTATATATGCTCACTTAATTTAGTACTTATTTTCCACAATCCAAGATCTTTCAACAAAGCACCATACAGGGTCCAGACACCCTGTGTATTTTCTATCTTTACTTGACTTATTCTTTTTATATTACATTAGTCTTTCTTTAAAGGTTTTACTTTATTATTTTAACCTACTTTTCTATGACTGTCCATAGCCATTTTCTTTCCTTTCTTTAGCATCTAAGCACTTTTTCAAACATACTGTACCTTTACAGAAGTTTTCTCAGTCTGGAGCTGACTTTCTGCATGTCTGCTGGCTTCTCTGACCATAAGACAAGCCTTAAGCAGCCTTGTCAGCTGCAGCATGTCTCTGATTTCACATATGGCTTTGGTGCATATGCTGGTGTCTGGCTCCAGCCAGCAGGCAATGGGCACGAGCAGTGTCTCTGTATGCCACTGAGCACCAGCCTGCTTGAGAGACTGCAGGACTAGGAATCCACATCCAGCTGATTGTCCAGAACTTTTCTCTGCTTTCTCAGGCCCTATGTTTGAAAACTCCACATTGGACACCATATGTAATCAGAGTTTTCTTTGGGATGCCTGCTCATAAATAATAACCCAGAGAGTTATTATTGACTATAAAAGCTTGGTTTTAAGCTGGGCAGTGGTGGCACACTCCTTTAATCCCAGCACTCAGGAGGCAGAGGCAGGTGAATCTCTGTGAGTTCAAGGCCTGGTCTACAAGACAGGAACCAAAAGCTATGGAGAAACCTTGTCTCAAAAATAAAAATAAATAAATAAATAAACCCCTTGGTTTTAGCTTAGACTTTTTTTATAAATAGCTCTTATAACTTAATTAACCTTTTTATTAATTTATGTTCCATCATGTGGCACAGTTACCTTTCTTCTGTCCTGTTTGTTCAATTTGTTCCATTGGTGTCTCTTTCACACCTTGATTATCTCATCCGACTTCCTCTCTCTACTTGCAAATCCTGCCTATACCTCCAACCTCAGCTCTTTATTAAACCAATCACAACAATGTATCTTCACACACAGTGTATAATTATCCCATAATAGCCCTTGGCAAAATACGGAGAATATTACCTTGTAGTTAACTGTATCATACTTTTAATATTTATAAATGTAGACAGCATGCTAACCTATCATAAATACCAAATATATAGTCAGGAAGTGGTGACACATGTTTTTAATCTGAGAACTTGGAAGGCAGACACAAATGGATTTCTTTGAGTTCAAAGCCAGCCTGGTTTATTTACAGTGTGAGTTCCAGGTTAGCTACACAGAGAGCTACACAGAGAACCCCTGTCCTAAAAACAAAACAAAACAAAACAACAAAAGCAAACAAGCAAAAGCAAATATATTTGTGTTGAGAAAGTCTTTAAAATGTTTAACCCAGAGTTTGACAAACTTTCTTTGCCCACCAACCTCTCCTCCTCCTTTACACTAAGCACCCTGGTGTAGCTCTTATTGTAGTTTAAAAGTAATTAACCCCCATAATCACATAGAGAGTGGAACTATTAGGAAGTGTGGCTTTTTTTAGAGTGGATGTGATTTTGTTGGAGGAAGAGTGTCATTGTGGGGGTGGGTTTTGAGATTTCCTATGCTCAGGATACTGCCCAATGTCTCAGTCGACTTCTTGTTGTCTGCAAGAGTTACATCTGCTCTCAGCTACTCCTACAGCACTACATATGCTTCCATGTAGTCGTGTTCCCCATCATGATGATAAGGACTGAACCTCTAAAACTGTTAACACTACTTCAATTAAATCTTTTCCTTTACAAGACTTTCTGTGGTTGTGACATCTCTTCACAGCAATAAAAACCCCAACTAAGAGAGCTATACTTCTATACTTCCTATGCAGTGGGAAAATTCACCCAAGGTTCAAGGTGGCATGCTAAGAAAAGCATTTGAAAGAGGTTATGTAACACATGTATATTTCAATCATATTTCTTACAACTTCATTAATCAAAATATAATGTTCTAGAACATGTAGAGAGAGAAAAATTCTAGTGCTGCATCATTGCTGGCTTACCTGTTACATCTCATTGAGGAGCCTCACAATAACAGTTAGCAATAATGCTAAGGTCTGCTACATACACTTCTAGACTGCATGCAGCCCATTATGAATGATAACAATAGTTCCAAGATATAAATAATATGGCTCATCCACATTTCATACATACTGAGGTCAACCAGCTAGAAACGGGTATTGGGAATACACACCAAACCACAGCACTTCTGACTTTTCTATCTTCAATATTAAAATTTGTTTCCCCATACATGGTGTTTCCACATGATGAATTCACAGAACCTCACCTGAAGTTTAGTATTGACATCAATTTTTTTTTACTAGTTTTTAAGACAGTGTCTTATATAGCCTAGGTGGGTCTTTAATCTATGATCCACCAACCTATATCTTCTGTATACTAAAATTGTAGGTGTATGCCACGAAATCTAGCTAGGATCAGTTTTTGTAAGTTACTTTCTATAGCTGTTATTTACATCATAGGGATAAGGTTAAATAGTAGCTATTGCCATTTACAGCTATAGACAAAACACTCAGATAATGGGTAGTTAACAAGAATATAATTTTACTTGTTGCTCTTCCCATTGTTTTAATTTGTCTTCATTCTTTCACACCATCTCCCAGACTAGATAACTTAGAAACTCAGATAACTTAGATAGCTTCACTTTTCAAGGGTGTAAAGGCCAAAAACCAAGAGAAAATCACTGTTCCGGGTCTGCTTTCTGCTTCTGCAATGGTGCCTTGTTGTGTCCTCCAGAGAGAAGGAGATGTTCTTTCTTCACATGCAGGAATGACAAAAGAGGCAAAGGGAAAAACTTTCTCAGTCCTGTTCTGAAGGGCACAGATTCCATTCAAAAATTCAGGGCCCCAAGTTGTCACCTTCACACTGTGTCCTCACTTCTTAAGATGCAGAGTTTACAGATGTGGACACACACACACACACACACACACACACACACCTGCTAAATAGAGTGGGACCTGAAACTCAGTGTTCTCCCTTCTAGATAAAAGCATTTTGGTGTTTTGAGTACAAAATTCTGCTTTCACTCGCCCAACAAAATGAATGAACAAGCAAACAAATAGCATTTAATAAAGACATAAAGCTCTTTCTGGTGCATCTACCGCTACATGGAAAACTTCAGAAGACTCGTTGGAATCTGCTGGTTGCTCTTTCCAAATGCTGACATTTAACAAATCCCACTGCCTGGTTTGCTCTGTTTGTCTCCCACGGCTGAAATGTGATGCAGACATTCAAACACTGGCAATGGGTGCCTATTTTGTCTCTGTCTGGTCATGCCAACTGAACTCATGCCAGCATGCAGAGAGATGTGAGGAGACCCAGCTCCAAGGACTTTGTGTCTCATTTCACTTTTATGCCATCTGGGAAGCACAGTATTCAAGAGGGGTTCAGAATGGGCCTTCAAGTGAGAAACAAAGCAGATTTTGTAGCTGTTATTGTTGAAAACCAATTCAGTATAATGACTTTAAAGTACCAAAATTCAAACACCCCAGAAACATTTTTCCTTTTGTACAATGAATACAACAGATGGGTAGATTTTTAAAAGAATAGACCAAAGAAAAGATATGTTCTCAGATACTTAGACTTTTAAAAAGTGTACCTTTTCAAGAAAATTTGTAATACTTACAGGTTTAAATATATAATAATCAGGTTTTTTTGTTCCCCAAAAACTAAAATAGAAAATTTGTATTTGTCTATGTTATCTTGACATAAATACAAGTTTCAGGTGTTTTTCATGGCATTCAACTGTCATACATCTACCTTCATGTAGACTACACACATAAATCAAACACATACAGAACACTTCCACAAAGAAATGACCAGAATAATATCCACAGGCTGAGAAAAGCCAGCAGTGTCCATCCACGGGTGGGCAATGGACAGTATCAGACTAGGCAAGCAGGATTTGCTGCAGTATGGATCTAGTTTCTCCCCATGTGCTGGAGTCCCAGGAGACATTACTGAAAATTGGTGGAACCTTTAAGAGACAGGCCTGGTAGGAAGTGTTTGCATTACTGGGGACCTGTCCTTAAAAAAGATTGTGGGAGTTCAGTCATTTTCTCCCTTTCTCAGGTCCTCACTGTGGTGTGAGATGTTTCCTTCTGCCACACACTCCTACAATGATGTGCTGCTCGACATGGGCCTCCAAGTTGAAAAGCCAACTGATCATGACACGGAGCCTCTAGAATAGTGAACTTACATAAATTTGCCCTTAAGTCAGACATCTCCAGGGTTTGTCTTAGTGATCTCAAGTCACTTTGACTTGTATTCCAGGAGGAAACGCAGCTAAGTATACCGACTTATCAGCATGCAATTGAGATTTAGAAGCTTGGTGGTGAACAAATTTACAATTACACCTATGCCAACCATCATATACAAGACTGTGACTCATCTTGTGACCCTTCTCTTTGGTGTTTCTGATTCATTGGTTTCCTGACCTTTACTCTCAAAAAACTCACAGCAGAGTATTTTCCTCTAGAAGATCAGCCCACCTATTGAGTTTATCCCCTGAAAACAAACCAAGATCCACATTGGTTTCCATGCTCACTTTCTCCACCCTCAATCCATTTCAGGGTTCCGTCCACACGACTGGAAGATGCTTTTAACTTCTTTTCTGTTCTCATCCGTTATCCTCTTCACACATCTTATGTAAGGCAGTGGCATTCACTCTACTAAACTAGTCATGTGAATATGCCGTCATCCTTTTCTTCTTGATTTATATTCACCAAAATCTTATTTTCTTTCTGCATTCAACCAGTTCTATTCATAGTCCAACAACCCAGTTTGCTTTGGTGCTTCGCGCTTCCTGCCCTCATCTGTTAGCTTCAGTGGGCTCCTTTGGTAGGAAAAACTAAAACAAGACATAATATCTGTTCTCAAGAAGTCTTCAATATAATGTAGGACAGGGTCAACAAAAGAAATTTTAAAGTTGTTAGATAATTGTGAGATATAATAAGAGATTTGGGGAACTATGTGTGGATTTTAGACAATAAAGGTCCATTTAGCCCCAAGGTAAGGGTTCCAAGGAAGGGAAAAAAATTAAGAAAGTTTGAACTGACAACTATAAGATGCAAAGAAAAATTGAGACAAATTCATTTTAAGGCTTGAAAGCCTTAGAATGTGCCTAGGTATCTGTTCATGTTAAAGGTGTAAATCAGATGAGATGGGAGATTGGACCAGAGCATGAGCTAGACCCAGAAGGAAGAGTAGGTACTCAAAAAGTCCGAAGTGGATGGAATTATACAAGAGAACCATATAATTGTAAAATATATACAGTGATCTTTTTCTTTTTTAAATTTATTTTTATTGCTTTATAAATAATACCATTCAAAATTTCCACTTTCTCCCCTCTTTTTAATTCCCTCCCGCTTCCCCACTCACCCTTCCCCCTCCCCCTCCAGCCCAAAGAGAGGACAGAGTACCCTGCCCTGTGGGAAGTTCAAGGCCCTCCCTTTTCCATCCAGGCTTAGGAAGGTATGCATCCAAATAGACTAGGATCCCAAAAAGCCAGTACATGCAGTAGAGACAAATCCCAGTGCCTTTATCATTGGCTTCTCAGTCTGTCCCAATTGTCAGCCACATTCAGAGGGTTTTGTTTGATCCCATGCTCGTTCATTCCCAGTCCAGCTTGCCTTGGTGAGCTCCCATTAGCTCAGGTACACTGTCTCAGTGGGTGGACCAACCCCTCGTGGTCCTGACTTCCTTGCTCATATGATCCCTCCTTTTGCTCTTCAACTGGACCTTAGGAGCTCAGTCCAGGGCTCCAACGTGTGTCTCTGCACCTGAAGAAGGTTCTATAGTGATATTCAAGATAGTCATCAGTCTGACTACCGGATGAAGCCAGTTCAGGCACCCTCTCCTCCACTGCCCAGGATCCTAGCTCGGGACATCCCCGTGGACACCTGGGAACCCCTCTAGAGCCAAGCCTCTTGCCAACCCCAAAATGGCTTCCTTAATTAAGATATCTTCTTCCCTGCTCCCATATTCGTCTTTTTTTCCATCTCAACCATCCCACTCCCCCAAGCTCTCCCCACCCCTCCCCTTCTGCTTTCTCTCTCCTCCTCTCCCCTTCCCCCAGACCCCATCTCCACACCCAGGCTCCCAAGAAAAATTCCATATGCCTGATTCAGACAATCAGTTTGAGAGATGGGCGCTAAATCTGGAGCCTCCACCGTGGAAATGAACACCCAGATAGATAGATAGATAGATAGATAGATAGATAGATAGATAGATAGATAGATAAATTGTGAGCTACCACCCTTTACTGGGAACGGAACCCAGGTCCTCTTCAAGAATAGCATCAATGGGAGTGTTTTGGCTATATGTACAGTTTCCTGGTCTTATAGAAACATAATTAATGGTTTGTTGTGGAAAACAATATTTTCTCACTGTCATCCATCAGCATGTAAGTATCCAATGTGTATCTTTAGATTGTGTTAGGATGTTTTATTTTTAAAATCCCTGTTTGAGTTACTGGCTTGAGTTTCATAAAAACAATCTCTAAACAAATTTTGGCTCAGGGTTAGAACTAAATTTCCAGTAATTTCTGGAATGCCCCTAAACGTTTCTTTGTCATTTTGAACTGTGAATTTACATGAAATAAAGTTGTCAGCATTGATGATTACAAAATCAAAATGTCAATCAAAATCTTAAAAACATTGAAGATGCTCTGTGTCCTGTAATATCAAATATTCAGCTAAGATTTAATTGTTTGTCTAAGAAATAAACAGGCATATACATTTTTATTAATAATTATATTTGCTTTCATTTATCTTTAATAGATAATAAAGTTAAACATACGATAAACAGATACAGTGATCTAAGAAGGTCTATGAAGAGCAAAAAGGTATTAACACTTCTAGGTAGAAGAAGACAGGTTTACACAAATCTAAAAAGAGCCCATAGCTCTGTGATAGTAACCACGGACTGTATTGTGGAGGATTGTCACCATCACTAGCTACAAGCCACAGTAAGATGAGGAGGGGTGAGAAATAATAACCCTAACTCATCTCCTCTCCCTGACCCTTTTTATCAGTGCATCTTGTCAGACACAACCAATCAGAACCTGAAGAGTATGTAAAGTCAACATCCACAGAGGAAGTCCTTCTTGAAAGTGGAATCCAGAATGGAAAGTACACAGGACAGAGATGAGGTGAGGGCTGGGGCAACAACGATAGGTGACTTTGGAGAGCTCACTGGATTTCCAGTAGCCTACTTGGGCATTGTGTAGTTAGCTCTGTTTAAAATCTTAATTCAACCAATTTTAGTCATGTGTTGATGCATTTATCCTACCGAATATTAATTAGTCAAGTGAGTATGACTTTTCACATCAGTACGATTTTCTAAATTTCAGATTTCATTTCCATTTATGGGATGTGTACTCCTTTAAGGTAACATCGTTGTTGTCCACATCAGTTTCTAATCTTTCACTCATTCGTTTTGATTCTGCAAACTCGTATTTTGGAATAATACAGCAGATACTAGCTGTAAGTATTTTTCTTCTGACATTTACCCCAAACCATCCACTTGTCTCTTTGGCATGAAGTCAATGAGTATAAGAAGTGAAATCACACATAAGCAAGAGCTGTCTCATTTGATAAATGAAGTAAGTAGAAGCATGGTGTCATCTACTTGACAAATGAATCTAATTTAACTGTGTGGATTTCTCCACTTGGTGAAGACATTAGTGTGCTTGCAGGCTCTCTTGCTTGGTACGTAAAAGGAGTTTAGTAAGCAACTAAACTAACTAAAGTAACTAAAGCTGCTGCATTCCCCATGGCTTGAAGAAGTAATGAGAACATACATTTTGTCTAACGAACTGACTGAGATATTAAGACTATCACTGTGGTATTTCCGGGATTTGGATGGGATAAAAAGAGGTAATAAAAGACAGGAATTTGTTCATATAACAAAGAGACTAGAATAGAAACACTTTTTAAAAAATGATTTAACTATTTAGGTAAAACAGCAAAATGCAATGGAAAATGACCTTCAAAAGAAATATAGAATGGTTTATGACTTAGAATTCTACTTTCTGTCAAGTCATAAATCAAATATAAGTATCAAGTAGACTTTTCAGACATGTAAACTTCAGAAATAGAAAAAAATAAGCAGCAACAAAAACAGCATTTTTTAAGTATTATATTTTAGACTTTGGGATTATGGTTGAAAGGGAGAGAGAAAAAGAAAAAGGGGTAAGAGAGAAAGAAAGAGAGAGAGAGAGAAAGAGAGAGAGAGAGAAATAAAGATTAACTAGAGTATCTAATACAAAAAAAGGTAAATTTGTAGGTACTTTGGTTCTATTAGAGTTATAAAATTAATGATAGTAACAATAATAAAAGAAATAAACATATGGCCAGATATGTTTGTATGTGAGGTAGCAACACTTATGCAAGTTATTAGAGAAAATCATTACAAAGTGAATGCATTTAATTTATCTTATCTGACTGAACTAGTTCTATATTAAGAACACACACAGACAGATGAAGAAAGATAACTATGAGTGAACACTATCGGTGCCATTGTGAAGACTTAGGGGATCATCATAAAGGGTTAGAACTGTACAGTCAACTAAAACTCTAGGATCTCAAGGTGATTTTTTAAATTGCTAAAAAAAAACAGCTATCAAAACACAGCATTCATTAGTAACTAAAAAGTTAAGATGTTTTCAAAACACGTCTTCTAATTAGCTAGTATCCAGAATATGTGGAGAACTGTTTCTAATATAATATGATAAATAATGCAATTAAAAATAGGCAAACTGAACAGACACCCAAATCAAATGAGATATGCAAGCGGAAAGTAAAAACATAAAAGCAGGTTAACATCATTAGCTGCTTTAAAAAGAAATAAAAGCACAGTGATGTGTTGCTATATTTTGGGGATTGCTAAAACTATATTTTAAAATTTTAAATTTATGCTACAGTCAGGGCCATACAGATCTGGGTGGTTTGCAGTGCTACTCAGTGCCATGGTGACTTCTGGGCCGGAACTGCAGCTGAGGGCCATGGCTGGGTTTGTCCCCTTGTAGCAGCCAGAGTCTGTGTTGATATCCCTAGCTTCTTTTACCATCAAAGGTCATGCCAATGCCAGGAGTCTGGGCTGCCACCTGGAGCCATGGTGTCATTCAAGCATGAGCTGTTGCCTAGGGCCCTGCTTGGGTCCTTGTCCCTACAGCAGCCAGGATCTGAGTTGATGCCCATGGCCCCTGTTAACAAGGGCCATATGAATGCCTGGGGTCTAGACATCCAACTGAGAACATGTTGGTGTCTAAGAACTATGCTGCCACTAGGGCCATATTCATCTAAGTGAACTGATGCCCCAGGGGCCATGGTGATGTCTGGACTGAGGTGCAGTTGAACCCATGGGTGGGTCCATGGTCATGCAGCAGTTGACGTCTGTGTCTGTATCTGTTGCCCGTGTTACCATAAGGAGCCTAAGAACCATGCATCATAAAAGCTGACTGTGCCCTTCTCTGGCCATGGAAAAGCTTGCCCTTCCCCTAGCTGGACACTGTAGCAAGAAATCTGGCCCTGTTCTTTCTTCATAGGAGAACTGGCCTATGGAAAAATGGCCCCATCTCTCAACATGGGTGTGGAAGAGCTGGCGCTGGTGGCATGGGAGTTTCAGGGAGGGTTCAGTGATGATGGTCTAACAGAAACCAGAGGCCTTGAACCAGACCAATGACTCATTGCAATGAACATTTGCAAGTAAAGCTGATAGGACAAAAGGGTAGACTGTGTGACACCCCACAGTTCCCAGTGCCACCAGAATGACTGAAGAGGTGTTGAAATGGTGGGAAAGACAGAGAAGCAAAGTTTTTTGTTTTTTTTTTTTTGTTTGGTTGGTTGGTTGGCTGGTTGGTTGGTTTTAATCTTTTAAAATCCTCTTTTTTTTGGTGGTGGTGAGGGGTGTGTGCTGCAAGGGTGGAGGGCAGAAACATGGGGACTGGGAAAATGAACAACTTGGAGTGTATGATGTGAAACTCCCAAAGAATCAATAAAGTATAACGGAAAATGGATGTCCTGGCATCTTGTGAATCCAAAGAGATAAAGCCTAACTCTAAGAGGAAGAGAGGAATCCTGCTTGCCAGATCAGTCTCAAGTCAATCTCAGGTCTATACTAATATTGTTTTTGTTTGTTTGTTTCATTATTGTCAGGTAACATTGATGCTTCTGACTTGGGAACTATATTTTGAGGGTTGCAGACATAGCACATAGGCAACTAAGAAAATCTACCAATTATTCAAAGAAAATTCAGCAATGATGTCAAGCATAATACTTATTAATAATTAATATACATAATATATGTAAATGAATAACATTCTATGAGACAGCAATGTAGGACAATTTCAATGAGATAGTGACAATATTTATAATGCCTAAGCAATAAGTTCCCTGAAAATGAACCAACCAGAATTATTGTATAAAAATGAAGGAAATGAACAAAACAAATAACTATAAAAATAAGTATAAAGAATAAAAACTGGGTTTTATTGTTTGGAGAAAATATGCAAAAGGTGTTACTTGTTTCTCAAATTACACTACAAAATTCATACAAACCCAACCAAGGTCTCAAAATTTCTCTCAGGCTTTAAAATCCACCTCTAAAATGTCTATAGAAAATCAACAGGTGAGTGGAGAATGGATCAGCAGGTACTGTACTATCTAAGCATAGGGACCTGAGTGTGGGTCTCAGAACCCTTATTAAAAAAAAAACAGCACATCAGTGCATAGCAGAAATCCCAGAGATGAAGAGGTGTAGACTAACAGATCCTTGAAGGTTATCAGCCAGCCAAGCTAGCCAAATCAGTAAACCTAGGGTTCAGTGACAGTCCCTGTCACAAAAAAAAAATGGATAGTAGTTGAGAAAGACATGTGACATTATTGGCACACATATAACACACATATGCTCACTCACACATGAACATAAACATGCATATGTGAAATATATAACCAAAAGAGCAATAAACAAATGATATTTGCTATAATTTTGAAGAATAAAACCAACACTGAGGGACACTGATTGTCTTAATTCCTCAAAAAGAGAAGCCATGCAACACGGAAGTCAAGATCCCTCCAGTGCAAACTTTTATGTTTTCATATTCAGTTTTTTCTATTGTTCATCTATTATCATATTTAAATTTGCAAGCACATATATGGAAACATTTCCTGAACCTAGGCAAGGGAAACATTTCAGCACCGAAAGTTGGTCCTTCAAATTATATAAGTGTAAAAATCATCCAAAAAGTTAAAATGGGAAAAATCCATTCATGTATTGCTCTTAATCATATATTCTAGAAAATAAAATCACCTCTATACTGACATTAACCATGAAAAGTATCAATACATAATCCAAATACTGTTATTTCTTAAAACACAATGCAGAAACATAAGCTGAGGGTTGGACCTTACCCAACTTGGAGTTTCTGTCTGCAAAATATCTGACTGTTTGTTACCTGAAACAACACCTGGGACAGGACAAGAACACACAGACGCGAACAAACCTTACACATGCATGCACACATGCACCCACATACGTTCCATTTACAGAACCAGACTCAATACTTGGATGAAATGGGAAGAAGTGCAGACTTTATAGTCAGACTTTGGGTTTAGTTTGCCACTTCCTGTTCCATAAACCCAAGTATTAACTATTTGGAATTTCGTTTTCTCTACTTGTGAAGTTAAAATAGAATTAATATTCATCTTTAGTTGGCTGTATGAAGACTTTCTGGCCTGTAAAAACTCCAAACAGCATTTTCCACTATCCTCCATATCAATTATTTAATTGAAAAAAAATTTGATCATGATTTTTTTCTTCCCCAATTCCTCCAGGATCCCTCCTCCCAGTTCCCTGTACAACTAATTTCATACTGACTTGCTCTCTCTCTCTAAAACAAACAAAAACAAAAATTAAAGAAAAACAAACACATGCACAAAATTACAAAAATACAAAAATGGAAATCAAAGTAAATGAGCAAAAGACAAGAGAAAATACTCCCAAACCAAGCTAAATGAGACCCCCCCCCCCTAAAAAAAGTTTACAAAAATACCAGTGAGTTTACTTTGTGTTAGTCTGGGCATTGATCCTGCCCGGAAATGAAGTGTGGTTAATATGTCCAGTGACACTGCACTGGGGAAGACAGATTTTTTTTCTTTCCCAGCAGGTATCAGTTGCAGATAGCTTCTTGGTTAGTGGTAGTCTCTATAAAAGTTGTGGAAAGTTATATCTCTTAAAATTGATATTGGTGCCTCTTTCTTCCTACCCCACACAGCTTGCATCCAGAACCCTCAATTCTTCGGCCCCTCTGCCCTCTGTGGGCACATAACATCTCCCAGCTCAGCATGTCTGGGCGCTGGGTCCAAATTCTCAGGGCACCCAGGTGGGCTGGAGTTCCTTTGTTTCAATAGCCTGCCTGCACCAAGCAAGGTAGGCGCTTTGTTTACGAGCTACCCAACC
>JABTXL010021644.1:5115650-5151536 GCA_025134845.1 Neodon shergylaensis
CTTCGGCCCCTCTGCCCTCTGTGGGCACATAACATCTCCCAGCTCAGGCTGTCTGGGCTCTGGGTCCGAATCCTCAGGGCACCCAAGTGGGCAGGAGTTCCTTTGTTTCAATAGCCTGCCTGTACCAAGCAAGGTAGGCGCTTTGTTTACGAGCTACCCAACCAGCACGGAGACCTGATCTTGGTGCCAGGAGAGCCAGCATTGGGGAGAGCCATCATTGGGCATGGAGATCTGATCTCGGCACCAGAGGAGCTATCACTGGGGAGAGCCATCACTGGGAAGGTACATCAGTAGGCAAGAAGACCTGATCCTGTTAAAGAAGATCCATAGGGGAGCATTCGGTGGAAGAGATGGGCAGGCGCCAATGCAAGAATTCACCCAACAATCTGAAAAGCAACATGAAACCACCAGAAACCAGCGACCTCACAACAGGAGGACATGAACACCTTAATCAAGAAGAAGTAGAAAAAATTGACTTTATGAAAGTGATTGATGCCCTTAAACAGCATGTAAAGAACGCCCTTATAGAAATGGATGAGAAATATAACAGAAAGTTTGAAGCATTGAATAAATCAGTGAATGATACCCTAGAAAACCAAGGAAAAACAAACAGATAATGGAAACAGTTCAAGACTTGAAAACTGAAATGGAGGCAAAGAAGAAAACACAAACAGAGGTTCGGCTGGATATGGAAAATTTAAGTAAACAAACAGAGACTACAGAAACAAGCATAACCAACAGAATACAAGAGATAGAAGAAAGAATCTCAGATTCTGAAGATACCATAGAGAAAATAAACACACTGATCAAAGAACACAGCAAGTCCAACAAACTCTCATCACAAAACATTCAGGAAATCTGGGACACAATAAAAAGACCAAACCTAAGAATAATAGGAGCAGAAGAAGGAGAAGAAGTGCAGCTCAACGGGCCAGAAAATATATTTAATAAAATTATAGAAGAAAACTTTCCAAACCAAAAGAAAGATATACCTATGAAGGTTCAAGAAGCATACAGAACACCAAATAGGCTGGATCAAAAAAAAACATCCCCTCGCCATATAATAATCAAAACACAAAGCATACAGAATAAAGAAAGAATATTAAGAGCTGCAAAGGAAAAAGGCCAAGTTACTTATAAAGGCAAATCTATCAGATTTACACCGGACTTCTCTATAGAAACCATGAAAGCCAGAAGGTCCTGGATAGATGTATTGCAGAAACTAAGAGACTATGGATGCAAGCCCAGACTACTATACCCAGCCAAGCTTTCGTTCACTATAAATGGAGAAAATAAAACTTTCCAGGATAAAAACAAATTTAAACAATACGTAGCCACAAATCCAGCCTTACAGAAAGTAATAGAAGGAAAAACACTAACCAAGGAGTCCAGCAATGACCACAATAACTCAGACATCTAGAGACCCTTCACCAGCACAGGTCAAGGATGGGAAACACACAAACTCTACGAATAAAAAAGTGACCAGAGTTAACAACTACTGGTCATTAATATCACTTAATGTCAATGGACTCAACTCACCTATAAAAAGGCACAGGCTAAAAGATGGGATAAGAAAACAGGATCCAACATTCTGCTGTTTACAAGAAACACACCTCAACCACAAAGACAGGCACCTACTCAGAGTAAAGGGCTGGGAAAAGGCTTATCAAGCAAATGGACCTAAGAAACAAGCAGGTGTGGCCATACTAATCTCTAACAAAGTTGACTTCAAACTTAAATCAATCAGAAGAGATGGAGAGGGGCATTTTATACTCATAACAGGAACAGTTCATCAGGATGAAGTCTCAATCCTGAATATCTATGCCCCTAATATAAAAGCACACACATACATAAAAGAAACATTGCTAAAACTCAAGGCAGCCATCAAACCGCACACACTAATAGTAGGAGACTTCAACACTCCTCTCTCACCAATGGACAGGTCAATCAGACAGAAACCAACAGAGAAACAAGAGAATTAATGGAGGTAATGAAGCAAATGGTCTTAACAGACATCTATAGAACATTCCACCCAAATAGGAAAGAATATACCTTCTTCTCTGCAGCTCATGGAACCTTCTCAAAAATTGACCACACAGTTGGTAACAAAGCAAACATCCACAATTACAAAAAAATATTAGTAGCCACCTGTGTCTTATCAGATCACCATGGATTAAAGTTAGAATTCAACAACAAGGCTACTCCCAGAAAGCTTACAAATTCATGGACACTGAACAGTCAACTACTGAACCACACCTGGATTAAGGAAGAAATAAAGAAAGAAATTAAAGTCTTCCTGGAATTCAATGAAAATAAAGAAACAACATATTCAAACTTATGGGACACAATGAAAACAGTCCTAAGAGGAAAGTTCATAGCACTAAGTGCCCACTTAAAGAAAACAGAGAAAGCACACATTGGAGACTTAACAGCCCACCTGAAAGCTCTAGAAAAAAAGAAGCAGACTCACCTAGGAGGAGTAGAAGACTGGAAATAATCAAATTGAGGGCTGAAATCAACAAAATAGAAACACAGAAAACAATCCAAAGAATCAATGAAACAAAAAGCTGGGTCCTGGAGAAAATCAACAAGATTGATAAACCTCTATCCAAACTAATCAAACGGCAGAGAGAGAATTTGCAAATTAATAAGATCAGAAATGAAAAGGGGGACATAACCACAGACACAGAGGAAATTCAGATAATCATTAGATCTTACTACAAAAGCCTGTATGCCACAAAACTAGAAAATCTAAAAGAAATGGACACCTTTTTAGATAAATACCATATACCAAAGTTAAACCAGGAACAGGTGAACAATCTAAATAGACCTTTTAGTCGCTAAGAATTAGAACCTCCCTACCAAAAAAAGCCCATGACCAGATGGTTTCAATGCGGAATTCTACCAGAACTTCCAAGAAGATCTTATACCTATAATCCTTAATGTATTTCACAACATAGAAACAGAAGAATCATTGCCAAATTCCTTTTATGAAGCTACAGTTACTCTGATACCAAAACCACACAAAGACTCAACCAAGAAAGAGAATTATAGGTCAATCTCACTCATGAACATCGATGCAAAAATCCTCAACAAAATACTGGCAAACCGAATCCAAGAACACATTAGAAAAATTATCCATTATGATCAAGTAGACTTCATCCCAGATATACAGGGCTGGTTCAACATACGAAAATCTATCAATGTAATTCATCATATAAATAAACTGAAAGAAAAAAACCATATGATCGTTTCATTAGATGCTGAAAAAGCATTTGACAAAAATCAACATCCCTTTATGATAAAAGTCTTGGAGAGATTAGGGATACAAGGGTCATACCTAAATATAATAAAAGCTTTTTACAGCAAGCCGACAGCTAACATCAAATTAAACGGAGAGAAACTCAAAGCCATCACACTAAAATCAGGAACATGACAAGGCTGTCCACTCTCTCCATACCTCTTCATTATTGTGCTTGAAGTTTTAGCAATAGCAATAAGACAACATAAGGGGATCAAGGGGATTCGAATTGGAAAGGAAGAAGTTAAACTTTCGTTATTTGCAGATGATATGATAGTGTACATAAGTGACCCCAAAAACTCCACCAAAGAACTCCTACAGCTGATAAACACCTTTAGTAATGTGGCCGGATACAAGATCAACTCCAAAAATTCAGTCGCCCTCTTATACACAAATGATATGGAAGCTGAGAGGGAAATCAGAGAATCATCACCTTTCACAATAGCCACAAACAGCATAAAATATCTTGGGGTAGTTCTAACCAAGGAAGTGAAAGATCTATTTGACAAGAACTTTAAGGCATTGTAGAAAGAAATTGAAGAGGATACCAGAAAATGGAAGGATCTCCCTGGCTCTTGGATTGGGAGGATCAACATAGTAAAAATGGCAATTTTACCAAAGGCTATTTATAGATTCAATGCAATCCCCATCAAGGTCCCATCAAAATTCTTCACAGATCTTGAGAGGACAATAATCAACTTTATATGGAAAAACAAAAAACCCAGGATAGCCAAAACAATCCTATACAATAAAGGAACTTCTCGAGGCATTACAATCCCTGACTTCAAACTCTATTACAGGGCTACAGCGTGGTACTGGCATAAAAACAGAAAAGTCGACCAATGGAATCGTATAGAAGACCCAGTTTTTAGCCCACAAACCTATGAACACCTCATTTTCGATAAAGGAGCTAAAAGTATACAACGGAATAAAGAAAGCATCTTCAACAAATTGTGCTGGCACAACTGGATGTCAACCTGTAGAAAAATGAAAATAGGCCCATATCTATCACCTTGCACAAAACTCAAGTCCAAATGGATCAAAGACCTCAATATCAGTCCGAACACATTGAACCTGATAGAAGAGAAAGTGGGAAGTACCCTACAACATATGGGCACAGGAGATCGCTTCCTAAGTATAACCCCGGCAGCACAGACATTAAGGGCAACATTAAGTAAATGGGACCTACTGAAACTGAGAAGCTTCTGTAAAGCAAAGGACACTGTCACTAAGACAAAAAGGCAACCTACTGACTGGGAGAAGATCTTCACCAACCCTGCAACAGACAAAGGTCTGATCTCCAAAATATATAAAGTACTCAAGAAACTAGACTTTAAAATGCTAATCAACCCAATTAAAAAAATGGGGCACTGAACTGAACAGAGAATTCTTAACAGAAGAAGTTCAAATGGCCAAAAGATACTTAAGGTCATGCTCAACCTCCTTAGCGATCAGGGAAATGCAAATCAAAACAACTTTGAGATATCATCTTACACCTGTGAGAATGGCTAAAATCAAAAATACCAATGATAGCCTTTGCTGAAGAGGTTGTGGAGAAAGGGGTACCCTCATCCATTGCTGGTGGGAATGCAAACATGTGCAACCACTTTGGAAATCAGTGTGGCAGTTTCTCACGAAATTTGGGATCAACCTACCCCTGGACCCAGCAATACCACTCTTGGGAATATACCCAAGAGATGCCCTATCGTACGACAAAAGCATTTGTTCAACTATGTTCATAGCAGCATTATTTGTCATAGCCAGAACCTGGAAACAACCTAGATGTCCTTCAATGGAAGAATGGATGAAGAAATGTGGAATATATACACATTAAAGTACTACTCTGCCATAAAAAACAATGACTTCTCGAATTTTGCATGTAAATGGATGGAAATAGAAAACACTATCCTGAGTGAGGTAACCCAGACCCAAAAAGAGGATCATGGGATGTACTCACTCATAATTGGTTTCTAGCCATAAATATAGGTCACTGAGTCTATAATTTGTGATCCTAAAGAAGCTAAATAAGAAGGTGAACCCAAAGAAAAACATATAGTTATTATCCCTGCTATGGGAAATAGACAAGATTGCTGGTCAAAAAATTGGGACCTTGGGGGTGGGGTGGGATAGGGGTAAGGGGAGATGGGGAGAGAAAAGTGAGAAGGGGAGGATGGGGGAAACTTGGGGAAACGGGATGATTTGGGATAAAACAAGGTTGGATAGAGGAGCAGGGAATCACATAACTTAATTAAGGGAACCACCTTAGGGTTGGTAAGAGACATGAACCTAGAGTAGCGCCCAGGTGCCCAGGGCAATGTCCCCAGTTAGTTCCTTGGGCAGCTGAGGATAGGGAACCTGAAATGACCCTATCCTATATCCATACTGATGACTATCTTGCATATCACCATAGAACCTTCATCTAGCGATGGATGGAGATAGAGACAGAGACCCACACTGGAGCATCGGACTAAGCTCCCAAAGTCCCAATGTGGAGCAGAAAAGAGGGAGAACATGAATATGGAAGTCAGGACCATGAGAGGAGTCCCATCCACCGAGACAGTGGGGCCGATCTATTGGGAGCTAACCAAGGCCAGCTGGACTGTGACTGAAAAAGCATGGGATAAAACCTGACTCTCCGAACATGGCGGACAATAAGGGCTGATGAGGAGCCAAGGACAATGGCATGGGGTTTTGTTCCTACTTCATGTTCTGGCTTTGTGGGAGCCTAGCCAGTTTGGATGTTCACCTTCCTAGACCTGGATGGAGGGGAGAAGACCCTGGACTTTCCGCAGGGCAGGGAACCCTGACTGCTCTTCAGACTGGAGAGGGAGGGGGAGAGGAGTGGGGGGAGGGGGAGAGGGGCGGGAGGAGGGGGAGGGAAATGGGAGGCTGGGAGGAAGCAGGGATTTTTTTTTTCAAAAAAAATTGCAAAAAAAGAATAAAGTTTAATTTATAAGAAAAAAATTGATATTGGTATCTTAAATTTTTAAAAGGTATCCCAATATAATTATTTCTTCATGTCTACAAAGCATATAGTCAGTAACAATGCCAACTTACTCATGAAATAATAGGAATTTGTGTAATTCTTTACAGTGTCAGAGAGTTCTAGATATCTAACATCTTTATTCAACTCTATAATTTTATTTTACCTGAGCTATTATGTGTTCATATATGTTCTATATAAAGCAACTATACTATTTTAAGATCACACTGGAAACCACTGCTTTAGAACTATTTCTGCTGAGAAGAATTTGTAAAGCCCTTTAATCAGAATATCCTGACATAAAGCAGGGATTTATGTCAGTGGTATAGATCTTTCCTAGCTTATATGAGGAAGGAAGGAAGGAAGGAAGGAAAGAAGGAAGGAAGGAAGGGAGATAGGAAGGGAGGAAGGAAGAAAGGAAAGGGAGAGGGGGACAGGAAGAAAGGAAAGAAGGAAGGATGGAAGGGAGGGAGGAAAGAGAGGGGGGGAGGCAGGGATGAAGGAAGGAAAGAAGGAAGAGAATGGAGGGAGGAGGGGGGAGGAAGGAATGGAGGGAGACCTGAAAATAATTTTGAGTGTCAGTTGATACTGTTTCCCCACCCCATCCCCTTGTGAATGCCCAGGTACCATGAACACTGAAGATGTCAGTAACTGGAATTCCCCTAGATTTTATTCCTTGTGAAAAATTGTGTTTTAGAAAGTTTCTTCGTGGCATCCAGAATCAAGTGGCATCTTCTGATAAGATGGTTTCATATGCAGTTCTTCAAAACTACAAACTGAAGATTTTCCATGCTCAGCTGTGAGGAGCAAATTGTCCTTGAGTACTTTGACCAAGTACCCCTACATGCTAGCTGTACCCCTTGATGGAGTTCAGAAAACAGTTGTATTAAACAGTATTTCTCCCTAATATAAGATCATTTGACTAATATTTTTGCTATGTAAACAAAAGAAATGACCACAGGTCTGCAAAGAATTCAAACATATTTCTTTTCTCTCTGGAATGACAGCTCTGGGTGTATTGAATCAATACACAAATTTCCTAAACACTCTGATTGTTTGAGGTTCCCCCACATCATTTTCTGAATACTCTCTGGGTTAGCACTGCACATTCTTCAAACTTTAGGAAAAACGTGAATGGGTGAGGGACAATAAATATAGCCAATGTATTTTAGGATATTTTAATACCCTTTGCCTTGGGTATTTTACAGTTGTTAAAGTCACCTGCTACACATTTATTTTCAGATGAGAAACACAAACACTTTCTCTCGATTTGTCCACATGGCATTTCATCTGTTTGCCATATAACTGTGGGTAAGAAGCAGGACTTTTAATGACCAATAGGCTTATTTTATGCTCAAATGTGAATTTAACAGTCTCCCTTAACAAGAGTGACTGACAAAGCAGACATTTCAACTGTGATGCAGTTTCTGTGACTTTTCAACATTTAAAATCTTTAGATGTATTGGAATCACTCTTTAAAGGGAAGAGTAAATGTGATCAGAAGAGACATGAAGCCAAGTTGAGATTCCATTACTGATGTGGCATTTTGGGCTTTGGACATTATGCCAAAATATACAAAGTATCATGGTCCAAACTAACAGGTGTCTGTCTGTTTGGACAGTGTGAGGATCTTCCTATGTGTGATTTGAGCTCTTTAGTCATTTAGGATTAGTGTCTTCTTTGGTAATTGAAAAGCCTCTAAGCATCATTCTGAGCTTCAAATGAAATAATGAAAATGAAAAGTATTTCCTTCAACATGACCTAATAGGTGGAAAGGCAAGCTCACTCCTCAGTGTGCTCAGAAGTTCATTTCAGTTCTCCTAAAACATTGAGCATGGTTGACAGAAATGCCAACTAGAGAACCATCTGCTGTCATCCAAGGACTTAAAAAAGAAATGCATATGCTGTGTGTTGGGGAGGGGTGGTCACCCATATCAGGCCTTCTTCTGGACCCCAGCAATCACCCCCAGCTGCTATGGATGTTAGCTACCGACAGTTCTCAGCTGAGTCTCTGTCTAGGAAGTATCCTCATTTTTTCCAAGGAACCCTGCTGCTTGTCTGCTCTGAGGACAGCTGGAAAGTCTTCCACATTCTCACTTTCTGTGACAAAGCCCCCTTCACAAAGGCAGCATGGTTCCCACTTCACCTCTGTCTAAACTGCTTCCTGTCACTCTCAGGGGGTTGTGCCATGAAATTCCTGTATACGAATTTCCATTTTGTGAACTAATACTGTTTAGCAACTCTCCACATAATGGATGCCCACCAAACAAAGAAGACCACTGATTATAACATACATCACCAACACTGGGCAGTGGTGGGACGGAGTTGAAGGCTTAAACTTTCCAAATCCCAGTTTGCTCACCTGGCAAATTGAAACAATAATTCCCATGTAGCAGTTTACTTAAAAGGCATGTACAAAGTAATAATTAACATAATGTCTGAAGTACGGAAGGTATTCAGTAAATATTGATTGTAGTTGTTTTGGCAGGTAATTTGGTAAACAAAGGAGTCAGTTTTTTTGTGATTATCCTGTGGCAGGCATTCACAAATTAGGTCTTCAAAAACTTGTCTACCATAACAGTAACAATAAGTACATTTTATCCTAGAAAAAGGGAAGACCAATTTCTTGAGGTGTCTTTACTGATAAAGAAAAGATGGAAGAAAAGTATTCACACTAACTGAAGGAGATGTGTAATATTTATTATAAAGATACTTTTGTAGGGAACACATCTAATTTAGTGCTGGATGTTATTTGAACAAATGGCAGCTTAAGGTTATAGCCAACAAGATTGCGTAGTGCATGGGCTATCAGCAAGTTAAAGTCAGAAAGATAATGAAAAAGTCATCTAGAAAGTAGGAAGGTGAAGTAAATTCAACAGAGAGACCCGCTTTCCATTGCGTAGAAATGTAAAGATTCTTCTTGTTTTTTAGAAAAGAAAGATAGTTTTCCTTACATCAGTGAAAAGAATGTTATATAAATCACTGGAATGTGACAGTATATAAGAGCAAAGTTTTTCAAATTTTGACTTCTCTGATCAATCACTTTAAAAAATTAATATCATGATCCTTTTCATTCCATATAAGGCCATCATCAAAAGTAGATGTTGAATTGTTTGAGGGACATAACTTTTGCATCTTAAGTAGGATTCAAGGTGCCAGGGTACTGTCAGGAGTAGTAAAGAGTAATTATTTTACCTTATCAACCCGTAATCCAAATCAGTTTAAAGACCTTAAGAAGCTTAACTCAGATGTTCCTCTAATTCTTTTAGAAATGATCATCCAGTGCTAATCACAGACGTGGAGTATCACACTGGGACTTAGACACAAAGACCTCTCACCCACTTAAAGAGAAATCACATGAGTCAGTTACCTTCACTTTGTTTCTGTGTGGTTATTGACAGCATAATTTGGTATTCCAGATTTTTGTGTAGATAAATAATAAAATAAAACCACAATTAATTTATTCAGCAGCTTCAAATGTTTTAAAAATATTTTAAGCACAAAACATCTTAAGCACATAGCCAAGTGGCATAGAGGCTAATTTAATGAAGGCTCTTAACCACGAGAGCTTATTATACACATCCTTGACATTTTACACATTTATCTTCAGTGGGCTAAGCACTCATATATTGCCAAGTATTTTAAAGCCCCTTGTTTATTTATTTCTTTAAATTCCATTATTTACCCTTTCCTAAGAGGTAATTACTAATTTGGATTTCTAAATAATCAGTAAGTACTTTTATAATTTTAATAATTCATGTTCTCCTAGGTTACCTAACTCAGTGTACTGTTTTCTAGATCCATCCATTTGCCTGCAATTTTCAATATATCATTATTTTTTTCTGCTGTGTAGTACTCCATTGCATAAATGTACCACATTTTCTTTATCTGTTCTTTGGTCAAGGGGCATTTAGGTTGTTTCCAGGCTCTGCCTATTACAAATAATGCTGCTATGAACATGTCCATGTAATGTCGGATGTCCTTCTGAATATGTATTGTTTTTATTGGTTAATAATAAAGCTGTTTTGGCCAATGTGGCTTAGCAGAGTAAAACCAGGTAGGAAATCCAAAGAGAGAGAGAGAAAGAGAGAAAGAGAGAAGGAGGAGGAGGAGTCAAGAAGACTCCATGTAGCTGCCGAAGGAGACAGACATCTGAACCTTACCAGAAGGTCACAGCCTTGTGGTAATACACAGATGAATAGAAATGGGTTGATTTAAGATGTGTTAGTTAATAAGAAGCCGGAGCTAGTAGACCAAACACTGTTGTAATTAATATAGTTCCTGTGTGATTATTTGGGTCAGGGCATCTGGGAAATGAAAGATCAGTCTCCTCTTACATCCTTGAGGTATGATTGAACATCCTTTAGATGTATATCCAAAAGTGGTATGGCTGGGTCTTGAAGAAGATTGTTTCCTAATTTTCTAAGAAATCACCATACTGATTTCTAAAGCAGATATATCAGTTTGCACCCCCACCAGCAACGGAAGAGTGCTCTCTTTATTCCACATCCTCTCCAGCATAAGCTGACATCAGTATGTACTCACTCATAAGTGACTTTTAGACATAAAGTAAAGAAAAAAACAGCCTACAATTCATAACCCCAGAGAACCTAAACAATAAAGAAGACCCTAAGAGAAAAATACATGGATCTAATCCACATGTGAAGTAGAAAAAGACATGATCTCCTAAGTAAGTTGGGAGCATAGGGATGATAGGAAAGGGTAGAAGGGGAGGGGGAGGAAGGGGAGTGGAAAAAAATATACAGCTCAATAAAAAGAAATAATTCATGTTAGTAAATGTCAACTTAATACACTTAATATAAAATTATATTCCAGCTTTGTTTGTTCTGACTTAATATTAAGATTTAGCTATATTAACATGAATAAATTTGATCTGTTTAGCTGCTAAGCAGTATTTCATTATGCAATAGACTACCATGCATTCATCCATTTTCACATCTTAGCTAAGTTCTAAATTTTCTCTTTTATAGGGATCTGTTGGACCATGAAGAAAGGTCTCTCTGTAGTATACGGCTGGGTCCCAGGGTCATAGTCCATTTCAGTTCTGCTCAGATTTCCTAATTTGATCTGACACGAATTTAATGATGTTAACATCCTCTTCAGCACTGTGTAGGAATTCCCAGTTCCCGACAGTATGATTTTCATTTGGCATTATGGATTTTTAAATTATGCCTAACAGAAGAAAAATTTTGGTTTCTTGCATAAGTTCTCAATTACCAGTTACAGTGGGGCCAGTCATATTTGCTACTTCTTTAAGATTTTTCTTCTCTCACTTGTCAGTTTAGAGGTTATGCATATTTCCTGTTGGGTTGTTTTTCTTATTTTAAAAAAAGAATCTAGGATGATAAAAATTACCAACCTTTGTGTTAGGTAACACTAGTAGCTGAAATAGAAGAAGCTCAACTATCCCAGTGGGTTGGGAGAATGATCATCCACTTTCAATCAGGGAAGTGAATAATGAAAAAAGCATTGCCTTTTCAAAAGTATTTCAGCAGTGGAGGTTCACACTTCACCTCATCTGCATTCTGTTGGCATAAACTAGTCACATGACCCCATACTTGCTGAGGCACCGGAGACACAGTGCCTGGCAGGTCAATTGCATTCCAGTCCTAGCTTCATACACACTCTTTGAGTGACAACCTGACCTTTGAGCATCAGCTCACGGTTATGTTGCATTTGCTTATTTATAACAAAAATGTTACCTCTGCTTCTAAGAGTATCTGAGAGTGTCTTCTGGTGTGTAGATATTTCAACTTTTTGGCATTAATATTGACTAATTGTTCCCTTTCTAGTGAATTAGTAATCCCACCTTTATTTTACAATGCCAATATTATCTTTAGTCCCAAAGTAAACAACCCCATATGATAAGAAAAAGGAAAGTCATAAGCCAGTCTATCCTGTGAATATAGATAAAACCTCTTAAGTCAAATTTTACCCAATGGTTCAGTGAAATATATCTAGAAAAGCAAAGAATTTCAAGTGTAATCTTAAAGCCATCAGGAAATTAAGGAAGAATTATTATTTTTTCATGCCAGTCTGACCTACACAGCAAGACTCTGTCTGAAAAAAATAACCAAACCAAATCTAACTCTACCAACTGTCACAGTTACTAATCTCAGCAGCTTTTTAAAGTTCTGCTAATTATGTTTTAGATTTGGGTTTATGTGGAAGAAAAAGTACTATTGTAGCTTGAAGAAGTCTCAACAAAAGAGAACCTGAAAGAGAAGAACAAAATCTCAATGCTTTATCTAGACAAATCCAACAAACAAACAAAAGTTTATGCTTATGAGACCTCAATGTGCTGACTTGCCAGGACATGGTATGGGAAAGGAGGTGCCCTGTTTTGACACTGTGATTTTTATTCAATGAGTGCCTTATTCCACTTGCATAATGATTTTTTGAAAAATTTTTAATTGTTATTTTTGCTATTCTTCCAGATGATTTTCCAAATCAAGTTTTTCATTCAGCAATGAAGTCATTTTACAGAGGGTGGAAAAGACCTCTGAAGGCCTACTGCCGTCTATCCCAAGCCAGTACTGACTGATCTTGAGATTCTCAGTGACTAAGAAGATACTGAAGTAGCCAGCAAGGTTCAAAACCACACGGAAGGCTCGGTCCCTCACTCGCCATCGCTGGCCTGCTTTGCCTTGTGTGCTCCTGCCGACACCCCACAGAAATGCTTCGACTTCACCAGATGAGACCAGTGTCCCGGGCACTGGCTCCTCATCTCACTCGGGCCTATGCCAAAGATATATAATTTGGCGCGGATGCTCGAGCCTTAATGCTTCAAGGTGTAGACCTTTTAGCCGACGCTGTAGCTGTTACCATGGGGCCAAAAGGAAGAACAGTGATTATTGAACAGAGCTGGGGAAGTCCCAAAGTAACAAAAGATGGGGTCACTGTTGAAAAGTCAATTGATTTAAAGGGCAAATACAAAAATATCGGAGCCAAACTTGTTCAAGATGTTGCCAATAACACAAATGAAGAGGCCGGGGATGGCACTACCACTGCTACCGTTCTGGCGTGTTCTATTGCCGGGGGGAGGGGGGGGCGGTTGAGAAGATCAGCAAAGGGGCTAACCCAGTAGAAATCCGGAGAGGTGTGATGTTGGCTGTTGATGCTGTAATTGCTGAACTGAAAAAAAAAATCTAAACCTGTGACAACCTCTGAAGGAATTGCTCAGGTTGCTACAATTTCTGCAAATGGAGACAAAGACATCGGAAACATGATTTCTGATGCAATGAAGGTGGGAAGGAAGGGTGTCATCACAGTGAAGGATGGGAAAACCCTAAATGATGAGTTAGAAATTATTGAAGGCATGAAGTTTGACAGAAGATATATTTCCCCATATTTTATTAACACATCAGAAGGTCAGAAATGTGAATTCCAAGATGCCTATGTTCTGTTGAGGGAAAAGAAGATTTCTAGTGTCCAGTCCATCATACCCACTCTGAAAATTGCCAGTGCTCATCAGAAGCCCTTGGTCATCATTGCTGAGGAGGTTGATGGAGAAGCTCTAAGCACACTGGGCTTGAACAGGCTGAAAGTGGGTCTTCAGGTTGTGGTAGTCAAAGCTCCAAGGTTTGAGGACAACAGGAAGAACCAACTTAAAGATACGGCTATTACTACTGGTAGTGTGGTATTTGGAGAAGAGGGGTTGAATCTAAACCTTGAAGATGTTCAAGCTCATGACTTAGGAAAAGTTGGAGAGGTCATTGTCACTAAAGATGATGCCATGCTTTTGAAAGGAAAAGGTGACAAGGCTCAAATTGAGAAAAGTTGATTACTGAGCAGCTCGACATCACCACTAGTGAATAAGAAGAGGAGAAGCTGAACAAGCTGCTCGCAAAGCTCTCAGATGGAGTAGCTGTAATGAAGTTGGAGGAACAGGCGATGTGAATGAGAAGAAAGACAGAGTTACAGATGCTCACAATGCCACACGAGCAGCTGTTGAAGAAGGCATTGTGCCAAGACTGGGCTGCACTCTGCTTCGTTGCATCCCAGCCTTGGATTCCCTAAAGCCTTCTAATGAGGATCAGAAAACAGGTATAGACATCATTGAAAGAGCACTCAAAATTCTCATGATGACAATTGCTAAGAATGTAGGTATTGAAGGGTCTTTGATAGTTGAGAAGATTCTTCAGAGTTCCTCGGAAGTTGGGTATGATGCTATGCTCGGGGAATTTGTGAACACGGTGGAAAAGGGAATCATTGATCCAACAAAGGTCATAAGAACTACTTTACTGGATGCTGCTGGGGTGGCCTCCTTGCTAATGACAGCGGAAGCTGTAGTGACTGAAATTCCTAAAGAAGAGAAGGACCCTGGAATGGGCGCAATGGGGGGAATGGGAGGGGATATGGGAGGCGGAATGGGAGGTAGCATGTTCTAAGTTTTAGAATAGTGCTTTGCCCTTACCAATGAACTGTGACAGGAAGCTCAAGGCAGGTTCCTCACTGTACCTTCATAGAAGCCCCTGAAGAGAATGAAGAGAAGGCTGGCTGATCACTATAACCATCAGTTACTGGTTCCCATTGACAATACATAATGATTTACTGCTGTCATTGTCCATGCCTACAAATAATTTATTTTGTATTTTTGAATAAAGACATTTGTACATTCCTGATACTGGGTGCAAGAGCCATATACCAGTGTCCTGCTTTCAACTTGAGTCACCGAGGAAGTCCTGCTGGTCAGGACTGTGACACTTGTGTCACCAGACGAGAGGTCAGAGCAGCCTTTCTGTGGAGCGAGAGTAACCGTACAAAGTAGAGAAGTATCCAATTATGTAACAACCTTTGTGTAATAAAATTTTGTTTAAAGTTAAAAAAAAAGCCAACATGGAAAGCACCCATCATTTGCATCAGTTGCTTCTTTACAAGAGCAGTGTGAAGTGGATTGCAAACATATGGAGCCCTCCATAATTCACAATAATTTTCCATCTGTCATTTTCATTTTGAGGAGCTGTTATTATTGTGGGACCGCTGAATATTATCCTATTCCCAATAGTCTCAGTGGGATTGGCTTACACCACTCAGCCTGGCCAAGAACCAGGGGGGCAGCAGAACCATATTGTTCCATGGGTCATTCCTGATCAAGCTGGATCCTTGGGTCTCACAAGCTGTGGGCAGTCTGCAAGTGTTACTTTTCATCACCCACATGTGACTACTGAAAGGGCCCCAATCTGGGTTAAAGATCTCTTCCTTGAAGCGGAGAAATGCACAATTGGATTGCCCACTCTTAACACAAACTTAATAATCTCATCTTTACTGCTCTGGTATTTATATCTTCTTTTGTCTCCTTGGTGAATTGTTGCTCAGGAGTTAAAGACTTTCAGAGGCTCACTAGCACAGCATTTACGTTTGTCGTTGTTTTTCATAGGAACACCGGCTCAAGCTCAACACACGCAAATTTTGCCACATTTGTATTCACATGACTCAGACAGACCCCCACCATGTTATCTCTCATTCATTCCTTCCTAAGCATGTCACTCCACAATAAGCTTGGCATACATGCCGGTCGAACACTGTTCAGACACACTAGAGCCTGTCCTACCTCAGAGAGATCACATCCCACCAAGGGGCTTCGCTACATCACACAAATCCCTTGCCAGTTCAATGCTCCTTGCTGAATTAATTTCTTCATTAACTCCTCTGTAAGCACGATCTTCTAAGGCCCAGTGAACTTGGCATCAAACATTACTTCTGGCATGCCCAATTTCCTCAGCAATATCTGCCCTTCCTTTCTTTCTGATATTCATGGTGTCTTTGTTTTATGAGCTAAATATTCACAGTGGCTCAAACAACCAGTCTACTGAAAGCTGATTTCTCTCATATTGACTCAGATTATAAAATCTTCATTTCAAGGAGAGATGGGTATTTTATGTTAAACTCACCGTCCAAGGCATTTGGGCAGATGTGATTCACACCCATGACCTCATAAAACTCATCAGCCAGACTGTGAAGGGTTCTTTCATTTATTGTTTTAAAATCATTAACAATCAGGCAGTTTAGAGACAGAGTCTGGTTATCTTTGTTTTTCTGTACTGGGGTGTAGGCGTCTGTCTACACTCTGAACTATGAGTTTTCATTTCCATTATATTGAAGATCATACTAAAGAGTTTCTTCTTCTCCACTCTCAGATACTTTAGTCTGTTACTTGTCTGATTACATATAGCATAGCTCACACAACTCCCACGATAGTAGGAGAGACACATAGTGAGATTCACCTTGGAGGATCGTCTACCCTCAATGGACCAGTTTCAGTTACCCATATTAACATGCAACTACTCCTTTCAGAATTATATTTGATTCTTGATCCTATTGTCTGTTTTAGTTGCCAATTAATTGTCTTTTCCTAAGAAAAGGAAAGAAGTAGATATTTATAGGGCATCAATAGAAGATTTTAGGAACAATATTAACCAAGTCTTCCTCAGTGATGAGAAGCCTTATTAGCGTTGCTTACAGAAACATAACTGAGTGTTTCTTATAGAAACAGGAGTGAATGGGGGCATATTCTACCACAACACAGAGAGTGTTCATGAAAGCTAGATCATGGAAAAATCTCAACCCACACTTAAGGTGCTTTTTCTCAGATTGTATCATAAACTCAAAATCAATTTAACTAGAAGAATGGCTTGGATTCTGGAGGTCTAATTTTTTTCGAGATTTCAAAGATAGTTACTCAAGACTGGATTGTCCTACGAAGCCTTTCTCCTCAAATGCTTGAGCACCAAACAAGGGTACAGAGGATGGAAGATGGGTCCCATTCTCCCTGTGCCAAGAATGTCTGAAAAGTGCTTGAGAATTTCAAAATCAGCAGTGGGAACAATGTCTCAGCTATTCTAGTATGTATGAGTGTGTGTGGATGTATATGTTACCTTCCATAAACTAGTCAATAGCTACTAATTGACCTGCAGTTTATGGGTCTATTATAATGAGACAGAATCATATCCTAAGTTCTCAATGTGTTTGTTATGTAAATGGAAAAGTCCTTTAATATTCAGTTTGCTAATCTATATACTAAACTACTAGTTATTAACATGTTTTATTTTATTCTGGTGATGATATTTACTTCAATTTTTTGAAAATTTAAATAAAAATAAGCTTCATCTACTCGATATAGACTCAAACATTTCATAACATCAATTATTAACTCTAAATAATATATTTTTGTAATTGTTGGCACTTTTATCTGCATACAGGGAGATCTTTAAATATAGAATGTTTTTTCATTGTTGTATCTTTAGTGTCAAGAAAGAAAAACTAGCAATCAGAATTTATTTGAGTTATTTATCAAGGTAGTGCTTTAGAAATATAAATCTAATAAAGTCACACACAACAGATAAGAATGTGGAATGACTGAAACTAGGGAAATGACTTAATATCATCACAGTGTAAGCCAGGGAGATGGGTTAAGATCACTACAGTGTGGGCCAGGGAGATGGGTTAGGATCACCACAGTGTGGGCCAGGGAGATGGGTTAGGATCACTACAGTGTGGGCCAGGGAGATGGGGTAAGATCATTACAGAGTAGGCCAGGGAGATGGGTTAGGATCACTATAGTGTGGGCTAGGGAGATGGGGTAAAATCACCACAGTGTGGGCCAGGGAGATGGGGTAAGATCATACAATGTGAGGGAACCTGATGGCAGTACAGGCCAGCAAAGGAAGCTGGGGAAGATATAGAGGTCAAGGCCCTGTGGATATAGTTTGTATTGAAAAGGATTTTGGCTTTAATTTTTAATGTCTCTTTCTTTTTTAATATTGAATGGCATTTACTAAATCTACATTATCTACTATAACCTCATATGTGTTTTGTATATGCCTGAAGCCTCAGGAATCCCATATAAAATATAGGTGTTCTACAGACTGTATTCATGTACTGTGTGTGGAGCAGGGGAAGGGGCATACCTAAGGCTAGTAATTAACTTGCAAATGACAGGAACTATTCGCGTCCCAAGTGCTCCCTCTGAAGATAATGCATTTTGAAGTCTTTTCCTCTAGGTATATTCACTTCAAAGATACTTAGAATAACTCATCAAAAACTTTACTCTTACTAATTCAATAGTATAAAGAGACACTATCACTTAATTCATCAAATGAATAGCACTGTCTCTTCCTCTGTTTTGCCAGCCATATTTCTTTCACTTCCATGCTATTATAAACCCACTAATTGAATTGATGTCATTCTGAGATGCTTTATTTTTCAGGGTTGTCATTTGTAAACCTTTCCCTTTTCTTTTAATGACTCAATTCTGTGATGAAACCATAAACATTTTAGAAAGCTAAGCAGTCACAGAGCTGTGTTGTAGCATTGTTAGAGAGGCCATGTGGGAGCACAGGATTCCAAGGACACGTGGAAAGCTGCGACTTCCTTTAGTCTGAACATCTGATGGTTATCACTTAGGTGACTGACCTTAGGTCTTCCTCCTGAATCTTCACAAAGATATAAGTAGATTGCCTTCGGGGAAGTCGGTGGCCAGGAAATAAACAACAAATTCCACGCATCTCACATACTAATTTACATAGGAAGGACCCAAATAGCCCAAGTCATTATGTTACTGGAGCCCCAAGAAGAGTAAAAGCTGAATTGCTTTTAACTCATGTGAAGTATAATAATTACTGCTCACATTTTACTGCTGTGATCAGTCCCATGCTTCATTATGGAAAACCTTTTCTCTTGATACTTGTTCTAATTTGCCTTTCTGTTGCTGCGATAAAAACCACATCCAAAAGAAATTCAGGGGAAGAAATTGTTTATTTAGTTTATTTTTCTAGTTCACAGCCCATCATTTGGGAAGTCAGGGTAAGAACTCAAACAAGAAGTGAAACGGAAATCATGAAGGAATGCTGCTTGCTAGCTTGGTGCCTAGCTCTTGCTCAGACTGTTTTTGTACACTTCCCAGACCCACCTGCCTAGAAATGGTGTCACCCACAGTAAGTTGGGCCGTTACACATCTACACATCAATCAATACAATCCCTTCCAATCATCGCCACAGACCAGTCTGATCAAGACAATTCTTCAGCTGAAGTTCCCTCTTCCCAGGCAATACTAAATTGTGTCAAGTTGACAAAAACAACAAAAACAAAAAAGAGCAGGACAATGCTTCTTACTGTGAAGGAGTCCTAAGCCTGAGACTCAAGTCTGGAGGACTCAATCCCAAAGAAAGCAAACAGAAATAATGCTGAGATGCATGACAGGCATATAATCAATGTACCCTAACCCTGATTTCAGCGATACTGTGGTGACCCCCAAGATTATATAAGGAAACAAAGTTACTAGGGAACACCATCAAGGAGTGTTGGTTCATCTGTGGTCTGGTTCATATTAGCTCAGTTCTGCTCACACAGACTTCTACCAAGGAGAGATAACACTCTCCATTATTTCACCAGATGCTTAACTATCTGACCTGTGACCCTAGGGAGGTAAACTATTTAGTTCCCTGAAAATGACAACCTCATCAAGGGACCATCTGCCTGAAAATCTCCTTTGTTCCTTAAGGTTTAAGGAGAGGGCTGAAGGCTCATTTGTAGCTCTCAGGGTCTATGATAGAATGTTAAGAAAACTGGCATTTGACATTTTGTTTAAAACATCTCAGAGTTTTAAGTTACACTCAACTTTTTTTTTCCCTTCAGTCTTATAGGGTGAAGATTAACAGCAGTAAATGGACATTCCTTAAATGACTAACATGCCTGTGTGCATGGAGGAGAAGAAAAAACCCAAAGCTTTAAGATAATTGAGGAAACAGATACAAAATAAAGGCTTTGATGGCAGCTTTTAATCCTGCTGTGAGTTAGCCATCCGGTCTCTTCAGGCTCAGGGGAAAAAAGAGTCATAGCATTTTAGCTAAAGGAGCTATACATAATACCACTGTGTTTATCTGGCTCCTACTAGGCAAACTCCTAAGAGGAAACTTATGCAGAATATGGACTGTTATTATTTTGAAGTTTCCCTGGACTGGAATTTATCAATTAGGGAAGACTGTGGCCAGTGAGCTGTAGGAATCCTCCTGTCTCTGCATCCCCTGGGCTAGGACACATGCTCCATAGCACCAGACATTTTTATGTGACTTCTGGGGACCAGCCTCAAGTTCCTGTGCTTGCAAAGCAAGCATTTTGTTGAATGAGCCACCACCTCCTCCAACATGAATGTATTTGTCCACTGAGAAAGGTCACGAGTTGGGTGGAAAGGCAAGGGGTCTTGAAGGAGAATAATGCATCTCTTTTGACCTGCGACTTTCTGACATGTGAGGACACACACTCCTCCTGCTGTAGCGTCTTTGCCTCCTATGTGCTGATATTAAAGAGGTGTGCCACCACCACCTGGCTCCTAGAGCAGCATCCTGAATGCAGAAGACTGGTCCTTCCTGTAGCTCCCATTCTCATATTGGACTTTCAGCCTCCAGATCTGTGGGAAAGCAATCTATTCTTTAAAGATTACACACTCTGTAATACTTTATTGTATTATCCTAAAACACACTGGAAACATTTTTTCTATCAAATCCTGACTCTGCCCTTGAAAGCAGAGGCCATGTCTAATTAACTTTTCCATTTTCTGAATCGACACAGAAAATACAGGAAGTAATTTGTTACTGATGATAGTGATCGAATACTATAACTAGCAAAAATTTCCAATTTTCTTGTCATCTCTCTTGAGGTCAGTTACATCCTTGGGATGTGAACATCTGGCAGCCACCTTCCCACCCACCTGTCTTCCTTCAGAAAGGAGTAGATTGACCAGTATTGCTTCTTATTCTTCATGTGTAATTTCCTTTAATATGTTTCTTTTGGTTTCATCTCTGGGCATTCTTTTTAGCTAAGGAAACAATCCTCTGAAATAAAAAGAATGTTCTTGAGTAGGACATTATGACATAATCAAATGAACCTTCCCAAGTCACCACTCAGTCTATGTACATCCGCCGCTTCCTCCTATCATTTAAAAAAGTTTTGTAGGTTATCTGATTCCAGGTATAAGACCAGAATTGCAGCATCAAATCAAGTCAAAGCCCCTGTTCTCATAAAAAAATATTATTCTAAACAATAAACAGAGGAATAGCAAGTTCACAGTCTACCTGAAATGTGTTATAAAGCGAAATAAAGCAGAGAAAGGAAGTTTGAGCACTCTACATGGACAACATGCTACTTAATTTTATACAGTGAATGAAGGTCTTACTAATAAAAGTAATATTTAAGTAGAAACATAGTTCACTGAAGGAAGGAAACAGCTTAAGCTCATGGGAAAGGGACATTCAGAAAGATGGAAAGGGAAGCAGCTCTGGGCTCAGTTTGCTTGAGGAGCTCCATGAAGATTAATATGAGAAGGAAAGAGAGAGGGGAGATGAATGGAGCCATAGAGAAAGCATGAGTAGCCTTGGCCACGGCTATTTGATGTTGATTTAAGGGCATAGAAGTCATTTGAAGATTATTTGTCAAGTGATTAACTTATTCTACTTTTATATTCTAAGTTATAATGCTCTAATAGACAATGGACAGATATGCCGATAGCTTAGACCATGGTGGTTATTCTAGTAGTGAAACATGTTCTGATTCCATTTTTTGAGGGTACATCAAATAGAATTTTTTAACAGACTAGAGCTGAAATGAAAAAATAAAAAAAGAAGCCATCAATACTTGTCCAAGGTTATTGCCCAGAGTATGAAACTGTCATCTACTGAGATAAGGAAGATGAGGAAAAACATACTTAAAAGCTGAAGATAGGGATGTCTGAGAGGTAGATGTATCAGTGTTCAGGGTCTTTGTTGACTAAGCAGCAGGCAATTCAGTGTTTTGTACAGAAACGCATATTATTTTAGAAATTTAGATTTTTATTATTGCTAGAAAGTTGGTATGACTTGAATACATAAGGCTGGATGGTATCAGTGGAAGACTGAAAATAAAGTTAAAAGGGATCAATGCACAGGCCCTAGAACTTCGATACAGAGTTTGTGAGGAGTAGGGAAGAACCAGGAAAGGATTCTGCAGGCTTATGGCCAACAAAGGCAGAAGAGAGCCAACAGAATCTGGCTGTGAGAGGTCAAGGGACACAGATGTTTTTGTGAAAGAGTAAATATGATGAGGACCAGGAGGAATTAGCCTTTGGAGCTGACAACACAGAGGCCACCAGAGACCTTGACAAGAGAAGTTCTGATAAAACTGTGGAACATGAGTCTGATTGTATGGTATTTGAGAAGGGGTGGGAGCTACCACAGTGAAAATAATGTATGGGGGTTAGCTGAAAAGGGGAGAAAAGAAATAGAAGGTAGAAAGAGACCGTGTAGGCTTGGGTAAATTTGTTTGCTTCCTGTTAAGATTATCATAGTGAAATTATATCTACCATCATAGCCTTTTATCAAGATAACATGCACATGGCTTTATTTATTAAGATGAATGAAACTCACTTTGTTTATTGATTTTCAGATCTTTGGCATCATCTGGCATCAGATCTGTTAGGAAATGCTAGGATTTTCTCAAACATTATAACTGATATATCTTAAACTTTGTTGAACCATTTGAAGTAGCTAAAAGACTCATCATAGGGAAAATTTTCAACTTTTTTAAAAGCTCTTTAATAGACATGTCCTTATTTTAGAGTAATATGACTCTGTAAGTAGAACTTCAGTCTTTGCCTCAAGGTTATTAATGAGATCTGATTTAATACTAGATACCACATGGTTAAATACAGGGTGGTGGGCAGATTCTGGAAGAACTGAAGTATATATTTGGTTAGAACATAGAAAGAAGATGGAGAAAGATGCCCAGTAGATTGCTAAAATAACAGCTAATTTGACTCAGAGATAAAAGATATACCAGGCAAATCAAGGAGCTGAAACCAAGATGACCAGGTAGATGGGGTATAGTATGTGATAAAAGGGTTCAGGCATCTGGAAGACAAACTCAGGATAAGACAAGAACAAAGGCTTCTGATGTAAAATCATAGCTACTCATACAGAAAGTGTTGTGGAGCAATGCATCTGGGCGTGATATAGGCTTTACCATCATGAAGTTGAATTACTGGGATGGCTTCCAGAACATGCCTACCTGCAGTCTGACACTGTGTCTTCTTGGAGAAGACAATAAAGCTGTTAACATTTTTCCATAGAAGTAAAAGAGAGGGTCATCAGAACTTCTGAAGATAACCACCAAGACTCCAATGTTTACTCCATATTGGCCCCAAAGTTACATACAGTCATGGGGTGTGTTAGGTCTCTGAAAAGGTGAGGGCTTGACTGAGGGTGAAAGCTCCAGTGGTACCCCTTTCATGAGTTACTACCAATGCTGGAGTAAGACATTGGGTAACACAGCTTATGTTGAGTCAGCCATGCTTCTATAAGTAAACTCCTAAATTAATTGGTTCCCCATATTGGGCTAAGATTAAACCTTTCCTCTGTTCCTATCTTGAATGATGAGGTATATTTCTGGTCTCCAAAGAAAAAGTAGTGCATCAGGCAGGTTTGTTCACACTTGCTTGGACTCGGCTTTCTGTTTTAGCTACTGTATCTCAAATGCTTATTATCCTCCTTTGTTTAGCCCTAAGCATGCATATAATAGTTACCCACAATGCTTCAAGGATGATAGTATTTACAGAGAAGAAACCAAATATACAGAGTTGTTTTTTACCCAAACTACATACCTCCTCTATTATATGGTTCTTTCTAACATAAAAAATGCCTCAGTTTCCTGGTTTGTTGTTTATAGTTGTACAGACTAAATAAAAGGAGTCTGGAAGGTGAGTGTGGTCATGATTGTAGTCAGTCTTAAGAACAACAAAAGCAGAAATACAGTGAAAATGAAAGATTGTTGAAAAGGTTATAGGAGAGAGAAAATTTATCCCAATTGTCATTCTTCATTGTTGTATGTGATATTGGCTGTAGATGAAGTTTCTGTCCTGCCCAGTCCCTCAGTCATTCAGTCCCAAAAAACACAGAGAGGTTTATATTAATTATAAACTGTTTGGCCTATTACCTCAGGCTTATTATTAACCAGCTTTTACAATTTAAATTAACCCATAATTCTTTTCTATGTTTAACCACATGGCTTGGTACCTTTTATCAGTGAGGAATTCTCATCTTGCTTCCTCTCCATCTGGCTAGGGACTACATTTCTGCCTTTTTTCTTTTCAGAATTCTTTTAGTCTGGTTGCCCCACCTATACTTCTTGACTGGCTACTGGCCAATCAGTATTTTATTAAACAAACATGAGTGATAAATCTTTACAGTGTACAGAAACATTATCCCATAACAATTGTCTACGTCAACTTATTTTGCTTCTTAGCAGAGATGTTGGCTGAATCTATCTCTTATTTCACTTCCTCCAGGAAAGGCAAATAGCACAAACATATACCTGAAGGTGTGCCAACTGGGACCTGAGAGTCCACCTTCCCATCAGGTGCTAGGAGGCTAGTGGTCATGAAGAAAATGATGGAAGGGCCAATAACAAAGTTATTTGTTGACAAAATCTAGCAATCATGACAAGACAAGATCTGAGAAGACTGCCAAAACCAAAACCAGACAGGAATCTTTGGTATTTATATTGATGTATTTCCATAATTTTGTTTTTAAACTTATATAATTACTGGTTTTCTAAAACATGGTCACAGGATTTACCCTGCAATGCTTTCTAGTTCTTACCATTCTTAGCAGTAGAAATGCTTTATATTTCTGGCCTCAACTACATCCATAATACTTGATCATTGTCATCAAAATATTATTGTCTACAAGTTGTAAGTTTATTTGAAGCATATATACACTGTGTACTTATCAAGAATATCAGCAAGGGTATTGTTTGTTTGTTACAATGAATGATAATAGAAAAAATGGCTTATCATGAAGTAGTAAGGAAGTATAAAAATAGTCAGTGTCAGGAAAACCCCTCATGATACTGCTGTGCAGAAGCAACATGGGTATAACATGCTTCTGGTACTTTTTTCATTTCCTTTTTGCTTTTCAATTCTCTAGGGAAAGTAATATCAGTTATCAAAGACAAAAGTAGAAGAGGGTCTAAAGAAATGAATTTGCTTGGTGTCATTGATGAATGTAGAACAGGACTGCACTATCAGTAACTTTACATGTTAGGCTGTAATTAGGGGGTAGCCTGAGGTGAAGGCAGGAACTGTTATCTCACCACCAAAAAATAGGGCACAGAACTAAACAGAAAGTTTTCAAAAGATGAAATTCAAATCTTTTAGAAACACTTAAAGAATTGTTCATAATAGCCACAAATTGGAAATACCTTTTTTCTTCACCAACAAATAATATTCTTCACCAGTAGGGAAATATAAACCAAAACTAGTTTGAGATTTTACCTTAACCACTCAGAATGGCTAAGATTGATAAAACAAATGACAACTCACACTGGTGAGGATATGGAGTAAGCAGAACACTCATCTATTGCTGGTGGGAGTGAAACATGAACAACCACTGTGGAAATCAGTGCAGTAGTTCCTCAGGAATCAGGGAATAGGACCACCTCAAGATCTAGCTATGCCAATCTTGGGCATGTGTCCAAAGGACTCTACATGCTACTTCATAGAAAAAATAAACAGTTTAAAATAATAAATAAAGTTTTTAAATGGGGAGTAAATTAATAAAAAAATAATTCACATGAGGAGGGAAAATACAAAGGGAATCTGGATCCTATATGGTGTCTTGTTAACTTTGATTTTTAATGCTAATGTACAAAAAACAATAGCTGCTTAGAGACATTGGATTATAGAAACTGCTACATTAAGCCAACTGATATATTTTTAAAATGTCTTAACTTTCAAATGAGAAGTCAGACAATGTGCTATGTTGGGGGCAAGGTTATGCTTTTGTTTCCAAAGGAAACAAAAGGCTGTGGATTCCTTTCAGATTAATAGAGATCAGATTTGCTCTGGGGAGACTTCCCAAGTATCTTGACTATAGACATGGGAGGAGAAGGCAAAAAAGATTATGGGACAGGTGAAATACAAACTGATTCCTTAACATGGGAACAACTCTGAGATGAGATGAGACAGGATATATCTTATTGACTTCAGAGTCCTCATGACTTACAATTACATACCATCCTTATTTATGGCATGGATAAAGATTTATATTACAGTTTGCTTACAGAGTCCAAATGGACTTATAAAGTAGATAGATTTCTTTTACCTGCTCAAATATAGAACAAATATTATCTTTAACTGTCTTGTGCACACTGCACATTTCATACTTCTGTTAGTGCAACCTTTGAAAGTTTATGTGTTTTCAGAGCAAGGAAGGAGACCAGATACCAATAAAAATGGATAGCTCAGGTGATCCAGCCACTCAGAATACCTCTGTTGTTGTTTCTTCAGAATTCTGTTTCCAGAACAACTTCAAGACTTCACATCCCTAAGAGGTGGGGTGGATAACTTTTGATCATTCAATGGGTTATATATGTTTGTCATTGTTTAGAGGGGTGGTTACAAGTTCTTATTGGTCATGGTCAGGAAAAAGGAAAATGGAAGATATAGTATACAAGTGATGGTATAAGAGGGTGGATTGTTCAGTCTACTTTTAAACAATGACTCATCAAAAAGAATTTACATTGGTATGGATTATTTCATATTGATACAAATTTAAGGTTATTTTGTTATACTGTATATGTTTCTATCTTGTTTAAGGCATTGTAACTATGAAGCTCATTTTAAAATGTTATATAATATTTTAGTCTTTAAAATGCTACTTAGGATAACAAATACAGATTAATAGTCATCTATAACAATCAAATTTATAGTTATGTTGGGTATGTTTTCAAGGTCAACCACTTCAAAGACCTACAGAATATTTTATTTAAATTGTTTTAATAACAGCTTTTCATGACAGCGAGACTCTTTACTTCATGAAAATGAAGTTTTGTAATGGTGGGCATTTAAGAACCTCCATATGAAGTTTGTTTGTTTTCTTTATGGAAAAAGCTAGCCATTTTGGGTAATAGATTGCCTTTGCATCAATTCTGGCAGTACATTGTCCAAGTGGGCAAGAAAGATGCAAATAAAAGTGACTGTTGTACTTTGACAAGACAGAGTAAAGCAGACCTTCCAAAATTCCTGCTTCACAAAAAAGTCTGTAAGATATTCTAGGCCTGTAGGCAGGAGATAGATACTCTAATGTTGCAGAGAGAACTTGGGTGACTATATAGGCAGCCATCTGTTTCTGTCATTTCTTTTAGTTTTGGAAGTTGATTGCTCTGTACTCTCTTTTTACTAATATAATATTATATCATTATGAGGTCTTTGATGGATTTGAAGGCTAGAGAGTCATAGTTATAGTTTTCTTTAGTTAAGATAGAAGATAAATTAGGCACAGAACTCAGCAACATAAGATAAATAATGGAATATTTTCTCCAAATATGCCAAATACAAGCATACTGGACATTGTAAAAGTAATTCTTACCTGATATTTGATCTTATTGTTTATGTTTTATTATGTTAGAGTTAAAACATTTCCTTTTTATTTAGACGAAAGGGGAAAATATTATGGGATATTCCTTTATACTATGTGAAAGTATGTCACTGTGATTGGTTTAGTAAAAAGCTAAGTGACCAATAGTTAGGCAAAATTTTGGGGGCAGAAAGAATGCTGGGAATAAGAATGGCAGAGAAGCCAGGCAGATGCTGGATGAATTGGATACAGGTAAAATCCACGTGGCAGAACATAGATCAATAAAAATATGGGTTAAGTTATAAGAGCTAGTTAGGAATAAACCTAAGCTATTAGCCAAGCTTTAATAATTAATAATAAGTCTCATAATTTGGGAGCTAGAGGGTGGGAGAGAAACATGTCATAATTTGGGAGCTAGAGGGTGGGAGAGAAAAGTCCACCTACAAACAGGGGAAGAAATCTTCAACTAGAGATCTCTCCCAACAAGTGAAACCTCCATTTCTAGAAATAGGATATATCTAGTTGAGTCACTGGTCAAAGGGACCCCATGGAAACCCCAAGCATCTCATGTTATTATCAGGGCTATTGGTTGCATTCCATAAACTGATGGTATGGCCCTATCGCTGAAGACAGCATTTGTACATCTTATTGAGCATGGAGATATTGAGTTGGTGCCTAACTAGAGCCTTCACCCATACTGACTAATATTCGTGGAAATAAAATGTACTCTGTACACTGAAAGGAAAACACTAATCCTGTTATGATCTTTTGACCTCCAATAGTGACTTTTCTGCATGATACACTGGTGCAATAGTGGCATAAAGACTGTGGGAGCAACCCGCCACTAATCTGATTGCATTTAAGACCCACCTCATGAGATGGAACCCAAGCCTGACACTGCTCCAGTAGCCAAAACACTGAGACTAAAGAGGCAAATGACCTAGTGGAAAACAAAATACTATTATATTGCTAAAGGAACACAGCAATAAAATGAATCCTAATGATATTCTGCTATACCATAGATCAACGTTTCCTCAGCCATCTTCAGAGATTTCTCCTGAAGTATATGGGAACTAATACAAAGATCCACAATTGGACAATGTACAGAGAGTGAGAGACATAAAAAATTCATCACAATTGGATTTGTTCATCAAAACCCACTCTGCAGAGCTCAGGGAACTATGCTGAACAGGACTCAGAAAAATTGTAAGTGCCAAAAAGGATGGATAATACCAAAGAAACATTGTCTTCCAGATACACAGGACTGATAAACACATGAACTCACAGAGACTATGGAAACATTCATGAAGCCACACAGGTCAAATCCAGATGGAGTTCCAGAACTGAGATGGGGAAATAGATACAGGTTCCAGTCCCCAGTCAAGAAGCTATCTGCAACTAACAACCAATTGCAAAAGAAAAATTGATTTCTCTAAGGGAGTATCATTAAGTATACAAACCACATTGAATGGTAGGTCCCACACCCAGCAGTAGATGGCCAACTCAATATAAACTCAGAAGAATTTCTGAATTTTTTTTCATATTTTTTCTTTGGACTTTTTCTCCATTAACTGATATTTTGCTTGTATATTATGTTTCCCAATTTTGAGATTGTATGTTTTTGTTGGGGAGGGGGAGTTGTTTGTTCATGTGTGTGTATATATGTGTTTATTGTACTCTTTCCTTTCTTCTGTTTGTTTTTCTGTTCATTTAATTTTATTCTTGTTTGTGTTATTTATTTTCATGACTTTTTCATAGAAAAAAGAGAAAGAAAGTAAGAAAGTGCTGAGTTGGATGGATGTCAAGGTAGGGAGAATCTAGGGAGAGAGAAGGGAGGGAAAATGGAATCATTTTGCATGAAAACAACTATATTTTCATTAAAAATAAAATTAAATAAAAGAAAAAGTAATTATTCCTACAATATATCAAAACATTTGTAGTTTTTAAAGTGATAACTTTTAAAAGTTTGTTCAGGTAAAGGGGTGTCTAGATGCTGGATCGATTAAACTATGTTAACTGGATATTAGCTGGAGGAGGTCTATCACTGTGGTGTAGGCCTTGATGTTAATAGCCCACCCTCACTTTGCTGATGTCCTTTCTGTGATTAGTGAGCCTCGGGCTTCTACCAAACACAGCCAAAAGCATCTACCATGATTCTTCATAATGCCAGATGGTACCCTCAATCTGTGAATTATTGTGTGTGTGTATTTTTTAAAAAACAAAACAAAAATTTTTTTTTCATTTTACATACCAATTCCCACTCTCTCCCCTCCTCCCATCCCCTTCACCTTCCCTCTCTAGCCCTCATCCACTACACGGAGAGGGTAAGGCACATTGCTTTGGGGAAGATCCAAGGCCCACCCTACTATATCTAGACTGAGCAAGGTATTCATCCCAAGAGAATAGGTTCCCAAGAAGCAAATGCAAGCAGGAAGGATAAATTCTGATGCCACTGCCAGTGGCCCTGTAGTCTTTCCTAGGCATACAATTGTCACCCAAACTCAGAGAGACTAGTTTGGTCCTATGCTTGTTCCTTCCCTGTTTGGCTGGAATTGGTGAGCTCCCAATTGCTCAGGAAAACTGTTTCAGTGAGTGTACCCATTATGGTCTTGATCTCTTTGCTCATATTCTCACTCCTTCCACTCTTCAACTGGACACTGGAAGCTTAGCTCTGCCTCTGTTTCCATCAGTTGCTGGATAAAGTCTCTATGGTGACATTTAAGATATTCACCAGTCTGACTACTACAGAACAAGGCCAATTAGGGCCCCCTCTCCTCTATTGCTTAGGGTCTTAACTGGGGTCATCTTCGTGGATTCCTGGAAATTTTTTTAGTGCCAGGTTTCTTGCTAGCCCCAATAGTTCTCTCAATCAATATATCTCTTTCCTTGCTCTCATCTCTGTCCTTTCTCCATCTCAACTATCCTGTTCCTCAAGTCCCCCCCCTCCCCTTCTCCCGTCTTCTTCCCCATCTTCCTTCACTCCCCACTCAACCCCTATGCTCCCAATTTTGTCAGGTGATCTTGACTATTTTCCCTTTCCAAGTGGATCTATATGTTTTTCTTAAGGTTCACTTTGTTACTTAGCTTCTCTAGGGTCATGGACTATAGGCTCATTATCCTCTGATTTGCAGCTAGTATCCACTTATGAGTGAGTGCATACCACGTTCATTTTTCTGGGTCTTAGTTACCTCACTCAGGATGTTTTTTTTCTAGTTCCATCCAATTGCATGCAAATTTCAAGATGTAGCCGGGTGGTGGAACACACCCTTAATCCCTAGAGATTCTACGGATGACTCTAGAGAAGCTAAATAATAAGGTGAACCCTAAGAAAAACATATAGATACACCCAGAGAAGATACACAGACAAGATCACCTGACAAAATTGGGAGCATGTGGATGGGGGGAGAGAAGGAAGAGCAGAAAGGGAAGAGGAGGAGAGAAAGAAAGGAGAGTTGAGATGAAGAAAGGACAGAGATGAGAGCAAGGAAAGAGATTTCTTGATTGAGGGAGCCATTATGGGGCTAGCAAGAAATCTGTGAGGTGTAATAAGCCTTCTTCCCTTAGGTTGCTTTTGTCAAGTCACAGTGATGGGGAAAGTAACATATATTAAAAACTGATCCCAGAAGTTTGCTTCTGTGATAAATGTGATCAAGAGCTAGCTAAGTTTTTGGAACGAGTTTATGGAAAAACATCTGAAGGAGTTTGCAACCCTAGAGGAGTGTAAGTGGACCATAATGCTGCCATTCTGGCTGAATGGATACAGATATAAAACCAGGATACAGCTAGGAAAACATACAGAAAAGTCTGTGTCATGAGACTTCAGAAGTGAACAATGGCATTACTGGAAATGGACTAGAGGCTATATATGTGATATTCTGATGAAGAACCTGGGTTCTATATATTTGAGTGTGGCTTGATTCAGAAGTAGTCTGGATTATTTGGTGGAAGAAATTTCAACTATCCCTACTCAGATTTCCAGTGAGAAAATCAGCAGAAGACAAAAAATGTTCAGTTTAGCAAGGAGATCGAACGAGTTTAAAGTTGTGGACAAGGTGGGTGCATCTATAATCGTTAGCTAGATTAACACTTTTAAAGACAAATCCTTGGCTTGCCCTGAAATGATGTCAGGCAACCCACACAGTAAAGCTGAACAAGCATAGGATACCTAGAAGTGGCAGAGCAGAGTCATACGGTGATCACAAACCCTCTGCAGGAGTACAGCATGAATTTGTGTGAAACGAAAGCACCTAAAATGGTAGAGCTGCCTGTACACCCTACTAGAAAACAGCCCATCTGAGAAAGTATTTTCTCAGCTTCAGCTCTGAAGATGCAAAAGGGCTTCTAGGGCTGTGGTTCAAGAAGGCCAGCTGCTTGTATAACTTGCTGTCATGCATAATAGCAGACTTGTGATTTTCAGGGTTTGAGAATGTCCTGGAGGCTTGCAGTAAGGTTCCAGAAACCCCATAAAGTTAGGCAATGTGTAAAAGTTATATATACCTTGCATGGAACTCCTGATAGACTGTGTAATGCCACAAAGGCGAGGCCTGGGTAACTATGGAGACCTCAAGATATTAGGAATGTCACAAATGAGAGACAGCCATTGATAGAAGCTGCCATACTCAGTGGAGCCAGCCCAAGAGAGAGCTCATAATTTTAGCAGAAAACAGAACTGTAAGGATTTGGGGATGGCTGAAGGAAGACTCCAGACTCAATAGATTGCAAGCACAAAGTCTATTTACTCTGCAGAAATACCAAGCATGCTAGGGTCAGTCAGCCACACAAATGGCTCTGACAACTTGAAACAAAAGCACACAATCTCTTTTAAAGGGGGTTTGGAGAATTCTATTAGGAAGTTGGGGGGCATTACATGAGGCACATATTAGATTGGACAGGGTTGGCAGTAAGACTAGCTTTAGTCATATATGTATCCTGTAACTCTAAGGCCTTTTGCCTTATAGGGTTAGGTTCTAAAACTAGGTGATTGGTCAAACTTGATTGGAGGAATTTCCTGATTGGAGGCTTAAAGTGTCATTACCCAGATGAGGTGGTCCATGTCTCAGGTGGAGTTATATTTCAGTCCCTTTCATAACTAGGAAAGTGGGGCTACCCTAGACTTACGGTACTGAAGTGATAGTATCTTAAGTTCCAGATGGAAGATATGGAGCTGCTTATGCCAGCCGATGTGGCCACTGTCTAGATTGGGGAAATTCTGAGAACCACCCTGCAAGGCCACTCTTCAATTGGTTCTTAATTATGTCTTCTAAGCCATTTCCCCTAACTTTCTATTCTCTCTCTCTCTCTCTCTCTCCCTTTCTCTCTCTCTCTCTCTCTCTCTCTCTCTCTCTCTCTCTCTGTCTTCTCGTTCTCTTACCTAGCAAATATAGTTACTGAAAGGAATTTGTGGGTTTCTCATTCATCAATACATACTTGATCTCCTTAAAAAGAAATCAGACTCTTTTCTTTCCAAGACAGACCCTTCTGTGTCTTGGGAATCTGAGAAGTTTGCTGAGAAATACTGCTCTTAATTCCTAAAACTCCTTTTACTTAAAGGATCTATGGTTCTTAAGCCTAGGCCTTTAGATTCTCCTGAGTCCTATATAGTCACACCTGGAAAACTCTGAAGCCTTAATAAAGAATCTTAAAGCAGTGCTGAGACCTGACACCTCGTTATCCTAGGAGAGCTCCAGACTTGGTCTCTTCTCCAAAGCTATTTCTGACTCAACTTTTTTTTTTCTGAGTGCAAAATGTTTATTTCTGAGGTTAAAAAGTTCTGTATTCCTTTATATGTTCTCTACGTTTATGTTGTAAATGAGCTGTTTGAAGATGTTTGTAGGCTAAGCTTGGCTCTTCTTTTATCTTGTTTACCTAAAAAGGAAATTGCTGTCTATCAGAAACTTACCTGGAAGTATCCTTAGTGAGAACCACAGGTTCATAAATATCATTATCTATATTCTATATTCTTCAAGTAACAGTTTTGCTGTAGTTTTTCACTTCTATATAATGCAAGTGATCATTCCCTCAGCATCTCCCTTGCCTGTTTCGACAGCTGTTTCCCTAGGCCTTTCAGCTCCCAGATGCCCCCACTCCAAAGCTCATGCTACAGCTGATTACTTGGTTGCGGCATCATTCCAGTTCCACAGAAAACTCTGTTTTAGACATATTGCAAGTATCCGAGAAAGAGACATGGGAGTTGCCAACCTCTTAAATGCGAGAGCAAGAAACTACACAGTACCACCCTGATTAAACCTGCTCAGACTCAAGAAGAAAGGCGGAGGCCGAGCCAAGTAATTTAATCTACTGTAGTGCAGAAGCATGAAAGAGAGCGGGTGTGAAAGTCAGACTTCAAGGCAACAAACTGAATGGAGAAAGAAAGGTTATGAATTCCATTGCACCTAGACTATAACTCAACAGTGGAGCATCCGTGTGGCGAGGGCTGGGTTTGAACCAATCCCATATAACATGAAAAATGCCAGTTGGATGTGATACTGAATCCAAGATAAAGATCTAATCTTCTAGTGTAAATCTGGAATCCATGAGATTGAATACTGCTACCCATGGAATGAATGGAACAAGGGGAGGAGAAGATAATTCAGTCTGTAAAATGTTCACCAAGTGGCATGAGGACTTGAGCTGGAGCCAAGAATTTAAATATTGGGGCTGGAGAGATGGCTCAGCGATTAAAAGCATTGCCTGCTCTTCCAAAGGTCCTGAGTTCAATTCCCAGCAACCACATGGTGGCTCACAACCATCTGTAATGCGGTCTGGTGCCTTCTTCTGGCCTGCAGACATACACACAGACAGAATATTGTATATATAATAAATAAATAAATAAATAAATATTAAAAAAAGAATTTAAATATTTAAGTAAAAGCTTTGACATTGGTACTCCTGACTCCCTGTAATTCAGCTCTGAGAGGGGGCCGGCCACAAGAGGATCCTTGGAACTTACTGGTAGCCAGTTTGTACTAATTGGTGAATTCCAGGTCATGGAAGAGACCTTGTCTCAAAGAAGGTGGAAGCTTTCCTAAGGATGACACCAGCGCTCGCGCGCATCACACACACACACACACACACACACACACACGCACACACACTCACACACACACGGTGGAGGGTGTGTGTGGCGGAAAAAGAGGCAGGGGATAAAATTAGACTCAAGAGCAGTGCCTGAAAGTTTCCAGTTCTGGAGTCCAAGAGTGCAGCAGTGGTACCCTAAGCCCTGAAGGTGCCGGCAAGCTGGGCAGAGTACTGGAAGTCAAGAGGAGAAGCAAAGAAAGAAACACTGGTCAAATGGCGTGCATACCCTTCCTCTCAGGCCTCCTGCCAGCTCACCCACAAGGAGCACTGAGCAGAACAATAAAAAAAACAACATACTTTCCTACTCGATTAAGATTCCTGGCAGGGTTTTTAGACGCCTGTGAAATTTGGTTTTGTAAAATAAGGAAATGTTTAAATACAGTGGATTTATACACAGCTATATAACCAAAATCTCCAAGCCGTGGCAGCTATCAACAGAGCCAAACCTATTCCCAATAAGGACAGAGTGCGGGAGACAGGGAAGGGGCTCAATGCCACCCTCCCCCACCAAGTACACCTGAAAAATCCCATACACACAATTGATGTGTTGCTATTGGTTTCTTCCTTCATTCACATTTTAAAAGGGCAGTCTTCAGTAAAAATGAGCAACCAAACCATGCAAGATCTTTCACCATCTACAAATTAAATAAAAAAAGCTGTTGAAAAATAGAAGCTTCCTTTTTAAATTGTGTGCTTGACTCTGGGTTTGGGAAATGAGGGCCACCTGGGTAGTAGTTCTGGGAAAATTCTAGCTGGCTTGCATTGCCTCGGAACGAATGCTGCAGTTCGCTTACAACACTCTCCCATTCTAAACTCTCTTATTTCCCCTCACTCTAACTCCTTTTTCCTCTGGCCGGGAGGATTTCACCTCACCTCTTTCTTGGCCTCTTCATCCCTCAGTGGGCACAAAACATTGAACTTAAATAAAAATACCTGGAGACCTTTTCTTCTGGGATCTGTGGAACTGTGTAGGTATGACTGTTTTCCTAGGTTAGGAAATCTTTATTCCTGACTCAGTGCCACCAGCCATGATGGGTGGATGACTGGCGGGTAAATAAATAAGGTGGTGGATTTTCTCTCTCTCTCTCTCTCTCTCTCTCTCTCTCTCTCTCTCTCTCTCT
>JABTXL010021644.1:5154755-5222424 GCA_025134845.1 Neodon shergylaensis
TCTTCCTAAAGTCCATGTACTCCAGATGTTATCATAGAGAAGGAGATAGTGGAGAACCGACTGGGTGGAGCAGTCATAGAAGAAGGTTGGCTAGTCAAAACTCTAGTTTGGAAGCCAGCATCCTTCAACAATAGAAAAAGAGAGATAATGAGGTTAAGGTCAGTTTTCACTAACTGTGGGCAAAGGTCAGGGAGATCAATAGATGTAAGTGATTTCTCCTTGGAACAGTGGATAGATAGCAGGATTAGAGTCCATGCCTGTAACCATTTCCATTGCATCAGCGAGTGCTGAAAACTAAAGCATGGGGATAAAACCATCTTCCACGCTTTTGAGCCCTTATACTTTGTTAGACACTGCCCTAAGTTAAACATTTATTTTCATTTTTATCACTCAAATGTGTGTGTGTACATGCATGCATGTGTGTGTGTTAGTGTGTGTGTGTGTGTGTGTGTGTGTACCCTAGCATACATGTGCTGGTGAAGACCGTTTTAGATGTTGCTCCTCATTTTCTACATCTCCTTGCTGTTTGCCACTGGGTTTTTTTCATCTCTGTCTCCCACCTTTTGGCACCTTGATCACAGAATTTACAGATCTATCTAATAGGTCTGGCATTTACATCGGACCTGAACTCAAGTCCTCACTATTGCGCAAGACTTTTATCCGCTGAGCCATGTCTCCAGTGCACCTCCCCACCTCACACACACACATTATTTTTCTTTATCTCATTTAGTTCTCACAGCCCCCGAGGTAGAAACTAGTACCTATTTTTTTTTTTTCAGGAAAACTGAGTGGTAGCAAGATGACATGTTAAAGGCAATGGCAGAGCCGGAGTAAGTACCAGGTCCACATGGCTTCAAGCTGACAGTCATCGACGGTATGATGCACTGCCTCCTAACATCTGCTCCGCTGTCACATGTGTATGGCTCTCTGCTGCTTCGTGTGATTTGTTCACAGAATCCTCATGCCAGCACTGCAGTGCAGATGGAGCAGATGGCGCCCTTGAGAGATCACAAGAACACGAACATGACTGAGTGCCTAATCCAAAGCTGCAGATACAGAAAATTGGTGGGGGTGGATTGCGATCCAGAGATTCCTTTCTTCTTTTAATTCACAGCTTATTGTCTGCATTTTTCATTTCAATAGCGAGATGCCTTTGTACGGCAGGGAAAGCTCTATGTCGTCTACCACCTGACAGGGGAGAGCACTGATCAGAACAGACTGTTGTCAGAGTGTAATAATCCAGATAAAAAAAAAACCTGCCAAGACAATGGATCAACTTCTTCTAATGGGGCAAAAATCTGACAATTCTGATCACAAGTTAGGTTTGCATCTGATCCTCAGTATGGTTTTAGTTACTCCATCCAATAATTTCTTTGGAAAAAAAATCTTGAGTCTATATTTTATGAAGAACAAAGCCTTTGATGCCTGTAATGAATCTCTTTTGAGTTCAAGTACAACCATCAGGGTGATAGAAGTGTTCCTCAGTGACGTAACTACAGCATTTTTTTTAGCTTGTTTGAAGCAAAGTACTTGTTAATTGAACGCCCTCTCTTCTGACCTGCTTAGAAGGAAGTCACAGAGCAATAGGAGACAGCTTCAGTGTTGACTAGCAATAACTCTGAGGAGTCATCCTCTGTTATAACTTGAACATGCAATGCCCCTAATGGATTTGTGTTAAAGATCTGTCCCCAGCTCTGTTAGGAGATAGTGGAAACTGTAAGAGGTAAGTTGTGAGAAGTTTTCATCATTGTGAGAACATAGAATCAGACCCTCAAACAGTCCCAGTGCCAGTTCCATTCTCTCCTCTTCTTTCTTTCATTTCTTTTCTCCCTGTTTATGCGGTAAGTGGATTTACTCTGCCATCTTTTTTCTGACAAGATGTCCCATCTTGTCACAGGTCCCACAGCATACCAGAATCTGTAAAACAGTTTGCCTATATAAACCTTTTTCTTTATATGGTGACCATTTCAAGTACTTGGTACTATGAAAGTAAAGTGATTAACACATGCTCAAAACAAAGTGATGGTGTAGAAATATTCCCTCTCACTCTTGTGTGTGTAAAACGTCTACAGGACTACAGGGTACTACAGTCCTGTTCATTCAAAATGGGCTTCAGTATAGCATTGCTCTCGGCTGTGGCTTGGCTGATCTTGGATCTTGATGGGCTGGACTTAAGTCTAGCTCATAAATATTTATATTGGATCTGGGACTGAAATAGCAGTTAATAAGTTAATACTAAGAAAACAGGCCCACCAAGGGCTAAGCAAGCCATGACTGGATGTCTCAAATGTTAGCAGGCTTTGCCAATGCTAGGGGTAAATATCCCCCAAAGAATTGCTGAAGACTCTGAAGGCTCATGAAACAATTAAAATACCTGTAATCCCGTCTAAACCTCGCCATCCTTTGTTGGAAAGTCCAACATCTGAGAGATGGGCAGAAGGGAAAGGTCAGCTTCCTAAACACCCACCCCAGTGTGAACCCAGGCTTAACCAAAAGCCAAGACAGCAGGACATGAACAGGGCATCTCATGGTTTTGCTCTAAAATTCTTTTACATGGTAGAAATAAATATCTACCATATAAAACATAAAGAAAAATAACAGTTAAAGTATTGTCACCTTGGGTCCCTATTTCCAACTCATAAAAATGACAGACAAAATTAATGTAAGTGATTTTTTATGAGAAATACTCTGCCATGATTATATTGTTTGTATAATGATTATATTGATTGTATAATGAAAGAATACCACTTACTCTAGAGGTCTGAGTTTACACTTGCATGATTCATGGATTGGTATTCATAATTGATGATCAAGTGATTTACACTAGTTTATTTGAGAAGGCTAGAAGTTCTCTTTATTAAAACTGAATTCCTAACACATGAAAGTTTTATCTCTTCTTTATGTTAGCTTTTTAATTGTTATTGATGAAATATTGTATGATGGCTAATGTTGAATTTTGCTACAGTTTTTTATCCTTCTATTAAACTCTGAGTATAATTCTTCTGTCTAGGGATGTTATGACTGGTACAAAACTATAAAACAAAGCATTTAAAATGTCACTGCCCTGTCACCTTTCCCTGACCACTACAGCAAAGGAGCTGGCCCTTATACTCCAAGAAGAGATGGCCCCTACCCCTCACCATGGGGTGGGGAAAAATGAATCTACGCTGAGGGCATGCATGTAGGGGAGCTGACTCCACTCCTGACTTCAGAGGCAGGTGGTCCCAATGCCTCAATCTGAACTGCCTGGCTAACACACAGGCCCATATGGGGCCTGGGGTTGACCTATCCTAGCATCTACCTCATCTGGATCTTGCTGGACCTTATGAAGGGACTGACTGGTCCTGTAGAACGATACTCATAAGATCTCCAAGACTCAGGACAGACACAAGATTCCAGAAGAGCCCAGTGAGGATCCAGTGAGGATGGTGTACCAAAACCACAGGCCTTGAACCAGACCAGCAACTCATTGCCATGAACAGTTGCCGGTCAAGCTGATGAGCCAAAGAGGTATACTATATGACACATCGAAGCCTCCAATGCCACCAGGATGGATGAAGAGGTGATAGAAAGGCAGGAAAGAAGGAGATTTTTTCGTTCCTGGTGTGGTTTTTGTTCTGTTTTGGTTTATTGGGGGCTTTTTGTTCTTGCTTTTGTTTGCTTGCTTGCTGACTGTGTTTTGTTTTCTACATGGATGGGGGGAGGAGACACAGCAGGAATGAGTGGGGCAAATGGGTGGACCAGGAGGTAAACAGAATTGGGATGCACGATGTGAAATCCCCAAAGATTTAATAAAGAAATTAGAAAAATGTGTAAGATCAAAATTTTGAAATTATTAGTGCTATTACACATGTCTGATTCTAACATTTTCCCCAGTTTCTGTAGGATACTTCTTTTTATAAAATTAAAATGTTATAATTATAATTAAAATATATTACATACAAAGCTATATAGGAAGAAATATGAAGATCTAGTCATTATGGAAATTTATCATTAAATTATAACTTAATTTCCATTCGCCTTTTAAAAACCTGTTTATTTTTCAGAATTGCAGTCACATCAAGCCCATTTGTCCACTGTTTGTGTTCAGTTGAACTCAGTTATATAGTTTGTCTGTTTTGACGTCCTTAGGTGAACAGTTCTGGCAAGAATACCGTTCTGATATCATCAGGCTTCTTGCTTATTTACTGTGGATTCTGGACATAAATCTACAAGCTTTGTCATCAAGGTTTCAATTGACTTGGGTTTAGACTTCTGGAAACTTCCACGTTTGCTGTCAGAGAGCTCAAGGAACAGCAATACCATTACAGAAATCAGTTGAGTCAGGTGATCTATTTGCTCTGTTTGATACCCAGGATCCATACTGTGAAAGGAGAAAACCGCCCCACAGGTTGTCCTCTGACCTCCACACATGTATTCACACACACTAACACACAAACACACATACATGTAAATCTTAAAAAGTAAATAAACAAAAGCCAGTCATTGAGTTTATTAACCAGGGTCAGTCAGAACAATTCTCTCTTTTTTTTTTAAATCTGCTTTTCCTCTGAGTTTCATACACATGTCATTTAAAAATATGACTACACATTTTTCAACTACTTATGAAAAGTATTGTACGGCAGCCATCTCAGAGCTGGAGGCAAGGGCAGCAATATTCTTTTCAGAGCTTTGGCCTCGCTTACATTCAAATCTATACGCCTCATCTCAGACATCCACAGGAGACATCAGTGGTCTGTCTGAAGTCATCATGCCTGTGCTTATTTCCCATCATATTTATTATTTTCAGAAAGTTCATAAGGGGTAAAGTGGGCATGGGGAAAGATCACATCATTTAATCTTTCGTGAGTGGCTATCAGTAACCCCTTTGCCATCCCATGCTCTTTTGCTAATTGTAATGGGTAGGTATCTTATCGCTGATGATCATGGAATTTTCACACAGTTACAGGAAAAGACCCCGTGTCTTTTTTCCCCTTATTTAAACTTTCATGAGTCTTCCTATAATGTCCATAACTATTTGTGTGTACACACTAATGTTATTTGAAATAATATTTAATTAAATATATAGCATAAAGAAAGTCTTAGAAGCTATTGTAACACACAAAGAAGGAAATAAGCAATCAAAAAAAAGATTTTATTTTTGAAAACCTTATGTTCAGAAGGGGCTTATATTGATTAATTCCCATGACATTTATAAACCCTTTGGCAAGAAAGCAAATCCTATGACGGTAGCAAAAGTGGTTAACCTGCTGTAAGAACTGGTTTGGAAAGCAAAGGACTGCAGGAGCTCTGTCTTTTTTTTTATTTATTTTTATTAAAGATTTCTGTCTTTTCCCCACCTCCGCCTCCCCCCTCCCTCCCCCTCCCCCAATCAAGTCCCCCGTCCCTCCCTCGTAAGCCCAAAGAGCAGTCAGGGTTGCCTGCCCTGTGGTAAGTCCAAGGACCACCCACCTCCATCCAGGTCTAGTAAGGTGATCATCCAAACTGCCTAGGCTCCCACAAAGCCAATAGGTGCAGTAGGAACAAAAACCCATTGCCATTGTTCTTGAGGTCTCAGTAGTCCTCCTTGTCCACTATGTTCAGCAAGACCGGTTTTATCCCAGGCTTTATCAGACCCAGGCCAGCTGGCCTTGGTGAGTTCCCAATAGAACATCCCCATTGTCTTATTGTGTGGGTGTACCTCTCGCGGTCCTGAGTTCCTTGCTCGTGCTCTCTCTCCTTCTGCTCCTGATTTGGACCTTGAGATTTCAGTCCGGTGCTCCAATGAGGGTCTCTGTCTTTGACTCTGTCTCCTTTCATCGCTCTGTCTTTTAGCTATTAGTTGGTCATGTTTCTTCTGCATCTCAGAGCAGGCTCATCTTAAATGACCCAGCTGTGAACTTAGCTGTGGATTCTGCCAGTCTTCTGTCTCCTGCTTCTGGTCTTGGTTGGGCTCTCTGCTTTAGGTTTCAGAGCCCATCACATCTTTCTTCCTTTGTCTGATTCACACAGGATTCCAATTCTGTTTCTAATTCTAGTCAGAATTGAGTCTGTTCATTTCAATGGAGAAAATTCTTTTAAAAAACACTTTTCTAAACTGCTGTGGTTAGAATGTGAAATGTCCCCTCTGGGTTTGTGTGCTTCAGCACACTTGGTTCCCAGCTGGTAGAACTGTTTCCAAAGAAGGTTCTGGAGCATTTAGGGGGTGAAGCCTCACTTGAGGAAGTAGGTCACTGTGGATGAACCTTAACTCCTCCCCACTGCCTGCCCATTCTCTGTTCCCTGATTGTGAACACCATGTGGTTAGCCACCCCCTGTTTATGTCACCACACCTTCCCTACGTGGCTGACTGTGCCTCTTTTTAACCCTTTCCTTAAATCGCTTTGGTAGGATGTATTGTTACAGTAAGAAGAAAAATAATTAATATATTGCCTAAAAGATATTGACATAACACAACCCTTGAAGAAGAGCTTAGAGAAGCTGGAAATGAAGGCAGAGCTTTGCTGTCTCGTTTGATGCTGAAAAGGCCATAACTGAAGTGGTTTCATCTCTAGATCCTCCTATGACCTTTGTTGGCGTTTTTAGAGCAACCAGTCCTGCAATTTACTTATTTGAGAAATAATATCAGAATATCAGTGAATAACCTTTAGTGATTACACTTCATATTTCAGCTTACATATTATTTCCTCATAAACTTTTCTGGACTGCTGCAACCAGGTGTGGCCACTGCTGTGGTTTAGATGTGTTCCCTTCAAAATTCATGTTGAAACTTATCCTTTCTCTGGTATTAAGAGGTGGGGCTTGTTGGGCAAAGTGAACTTTTCATGAGACTGAAGATTTCATTTATGAACTAATGTAGCCCCAACAGCTCATTGCTTTCTTTTACCATAAATTCTAATTTCAAGGCAGGTGAGGAGAGTATCTTATGAACTCTCAGCATCCCTAAGCATGGCATAATACAGGATGTAAACAAAATGTTGACCTATGACCAATATGATGGCTTAGCAGGTAAAGGTGCTTTCAACCAAGAATTTGTCCTCTGACTTCCCCTCCACACATGTACTATGATAATATACATCCATCCTTTCACACAGATACACGTGAACACACACACACACACACACACTATAAATATCATGGGTAGAGGGCATGAAGTTCTCATGCTCACTAGGGAAGACAGAAACATTAAACTCGCAGGCTTTTCTCTTCAACAGAAGTGATTTACACCTGTTTTCTGCCCAGAAAGCTGGGATAAGATAACAGTTAATAACTTGGTGGCCTCCTGTTACCTATAGGGCCAGTCTTCACCCAAACCCCCAAGGCTATTATGTTTATTCCAGACTCCTGAGCATTGTTTCTCAGTCAGCATAACCCATTCTTATGAAAAAGGTCTTACATACTTTGCAAGAGAATCTATATGCTTATCCTAGACCCTTGCTCCCTAGATCCTTATCCTGAATGTCGTTTCCCTTTCAGGAGAACCTATTCTTATGGAAGAGGCCACGGGAACTTTGTAAATGGCATTAACTTTGCAGGAGAACTTCTATGAAGTCATATCTTGAGATTTGCTTTGATAATTATCACATGAAAACTTTTTTTCCAAAGCTGTGTCAGTCAAAAATAAACTCGGGGTCAGACTTTAGAAGCCTGAACAGCTATACGGTGGTGGCACATGCCCTTAATCCCAGTACTCAGAAGGCAGAGGAAGGTGGATCTCTGTGAGTTTGAGGCCAGACTGGTCTACAAGAACTAATTACAGGACAGGCTCTCAAGCTACAGAGAAACTCTTTCTTGAAACAAACAAACAAACAAATGAAAAGAAGTCTGAACCAATATCGGCTAAATCGTATTGAACCAGATCTCCTTCTTGCCTCACTCGGGTTGATTCTCGGCTGACTGCAGCATTTTAGGGACCCTGCAACAGTGTTTTTACAACCACTATGAAAGACTGTAGGGCATTATACCATCATAAGGAAGCAAAGATGTCAATCACAGGAGTTATTCTTAAAGCAGGCTGCAATACACATAAAAATACAAAGAAAACTAAAGTAAACATTCCAGGATAGCATTCTAAAAATCCATAGTTTCAGTTTTATAGGGACTCATCAGTGACTTAGGATGGTTAAGTGATGTCTTCTCAAAAACAAGCAACTGAAGAAGCAAAAATTAACACTAACGAGGAATGAGACCAATTAACTAAGAAGCCAGGTTGGCAAAAAAAGGGGGGGGGGAGGAGAGAAAATGTGAGTCTAAATAAATAGCTTCAGGCGTAGTAGATTCTTTGGACATACTTGTTGATTTTCATTTCACTGTGTAGAAAGGAGGCTAAAATATATTATCCATTGCATAGTTTCATCCCCTTCCCTTTGTTCAGAGGCAGTAAAAACAACCTTTGGAGTTATTTCACATAGCCGTATAGAGGTAAAACATGTGAAAAGAAGCAGAAAAGCTTGTGGTTCATCTGTGTGATAGTCACAGATAGAGGTCATAGTAACTCTGGGGACAATATGTCCAGCTAGATAGAGAGGGAGGAAGAGAGGCAAGTGTCTTAGTGGATAGCCAGCATGTGAAGGAAGCAAAACAATGAGAGAAGAGAGAGAGAGAAAGAGAGAGAGAGAGAGAGAGAGAGAGAGAGAGAGAGAGAGGGAGAGAGAGAGAGTGAAAGAGAGATACAGTGAGAGAGAGAGATGGGGGGGGATTGGCTTGTTACCTTTGAAGAAATATCAGCCTGCTCTCACTATGGGAAGCGTCTTATGGGCAACTGTCAGCTTGAACCTGGTTTATAGAATGTGATGCGGGTAAATTTGACTTGGAGAAAAACTATGTACAGATATTGTGCTGCCCCAAAGAACTTACAGAGGAGTCTTCTGTTGGAGTGATTTCTAATATTCATAAGATATCTGAACTGCTAATATAATTGAATATTCTGACATTATTAATTATTCCTCACTGTAGACGTTAAAAGCAAAATGTCAATGAATAACCATTGTGATTGTTCTTAGTCGAACAGAATACAGGCCAGACGAATAGCGCAATCAGCATGCAAGTTCTACATTAGCATTTGTTCTGAACCTTCTACAGCGAGAGAAGCTTTGAAGGACAAGAGAGATGGGGTTGGCTGTTATAACTGAAGATCTAAACAGTGAGCCAAAATTGCCTCAGAGGCTCTGCATTGGGGAAAAAAAAACTGTCTATAGCTTCTTCCAGTGGTGTCAGCTTCCAGTCATCTAAGGTGCTCAGTAATGTTAATGATACTTCTATTGGATAGATTTTTAGCTGGATGTACCGTAACATCTTCAGGAAGTTACTAAATAGTCCACAACAATAAGGCAAGCTATTAATTTGCTTGAATTTGCATTGCTGAAATGCTGACCCACCCATGAGCCAGCCAATGGCGCTGGTGAAAGCACAGGTTGAAGCTTGCCTGCAGATTCCCACCTCATTAGTGTCTCTTCTGAGTTCAACATTTGGCACCAAACACTGACGCCCAGCTTTGTCCAGCACAGGAAGCCCTCTTGACACTTGGCAATCTGGATTGGAGGCAACATGGAGAAAGACGGGAGAGCGACCAGATGGTAGCTCTCTCTCGGACTTCTTCAGAGATTTATTCTCCTTGTGAAACAGAGAGAATTGGCCAGGTCTGCCAAGCACATGGCCCTTTTTTGTACTTTCATCATATGAAGAACCCAGGCTAGTCTTTCGGCAGCTGAAGATTTGGCAGGCTGGCCATCTTGGCAAAGTCATGCCTTTCACAGACCCAAAGGCCCTTCAGAGCACAAAGCAATTCTTGCAATTTGCAAAGTCCCTAGATGAAGGGGGAGGAGGGAAATGAGGGATTCGTCACAGACACCTAAATGCGGTCTGGAAATGTGGCCAGCTCTCCAAGGCAGACAGTGAAGCAGCGTGCATTGAACACAAGTTTCAATAGAAGTCTCAGTATGAAAGTTTATAAATCCTTGCACCCTGATCAGGCAGTACAAAGTTTTGAGTACAGACTGTCTTACACACAGTTCTCAGGGTCCATTCAGACTCCTAAGGTGTCCGTAGAAAATACAAAGCCTTTACTCTCTTTTGTGGTTATTATTATTTACTATTTATTTTAGTTAGGGTTAACAGGAGGTGGAGCGTTACATGTTTCCACTCTTCAACTCACAACTGACTTTAAGAAACAGTTGACTGAGATACAGTTTAGACGCCATGAAATTGACCTGTCTAAAGTGTAGAATTAGGACTGGGGAGGTGGTTTAGTGGATAAAAGTGCTTGCCATGCAAGCCTGAGGACCTCAATTCAGATCCCTGGAACCCAAAAAACTAAGCACAGTAGCACATGCCTGTAATCCTAATGCTCCTACAGCAAGGTGCTCTGACCGAGGAACAGGAAAATGCCCTGAAACTCATAGGTCATTCAGGCTGGCATGCATAGTGACAAATGTCTGTCTCAGACAAAAGGCAAGGACTGACACCTGTGATGGTCCTCTGCTTTCCACATGCAGGCAATGGCATGAGTGTGTCCACTCTCACACAAAAATGCACACACATATACCACACATCATACACACAAACACGTGTATCACACATACACACATGAACACAGTCAGAACTGGGAATGAAGCTCAACAGAAGGGCACTTGTTATAGCATGTTTGAAAAATTGTCCAATCCACAACACTAGAAAAAAAATACTGCTGAAGGTACATGTCTGTAATCCCATGACTTGGGAGGTTAAGATGAGGCATCGCATAGCTGGTGCTAGACTGGCAAGATCAAGACCAGCTTGTGATGATGTCTTAAAAACAAATTGTTATTTTTTTTTACTGTGGTTTGGAGCATATTGCCTTATCAGGTTATTCAAAATACTATAATGTAGATAGAGACTTCTCGTTCATTTCCCGGCTGCTCAGACCCGAATAGCAGAAATTATATTAATTACAACACTGTTTGGCCAATAGCTTATGCATATTTCTAGCTAACTCTTACATCCTCAATTAACCTATTTCTATTAATCTGTGTATCACCACCATGCTGTGGCCTACTGGTAAGGTTCTGGCTGGTGTCTGGTGTCTTTCTCCTTCGCCAGTTACATGGTGTCCCTCTCTGCAGTTACATGGCATTCCCCTGACTCTACCTACTTTCTCTATATATCTCTGTTTAGATTTCCCACCTGACTTTACTCTATTAAGTCACTGGCCAGAACAGTTTCTTTAATAACCCATTGGTAATAAAACATTCATAGCATAAAGAGGGGAATGCTACATCATCTCCCCTTTTCTTTCAAAATAAAAAAACTGATGTGGGATTCCCCTTTGTATACTATGAATATGTTTTATTATCATTGGTCAATAAAGAAGCTCTTTAGCCTGTGCCAGGGCAGAATAGTGAGAGGCAGGAAAATTAAACTGAATACTGGTGAAAGAAGGCGGAGTCAGGGAGACACCATGTAGCTGCTGAAGGAGACAGATGCCTGTAACTTTATCCCATAAGCCACAGCATTGTGGTGATACACATATTAATAGAAATGGGTTAATTTAAGATATAAGATCTAGCTAGAAATACACTTGAGCCATTGACCAAATAGTGTTGTGATTAATATAGTTACTGTGTGATTATTTTGGGTCTGAATAGCTGGGAAATGAATGTGCAGCCTCTGCCTACAAATATATAAACTATATGCAACATAGTTTTCTACTTTACCATAAAACATATAATCTACTGACACAAATCATAGTGTCATGCAACCATCAAATGATTCCCCTCGGCACCTTGGACTAGCTGTAGACATAGTATACTTCTAACACTTTCTTGGCCTACAAAATTCCTCATGGCAATATCTTTATGCAAATGAAATTATTCAAGTTTTGTCTTCACCTAGCATATTTTCCACGTTCATTCATTGTAGAGAATATATCAGGATTCTAATCCACCCTTTAAAAATTACATTGTGTGGGTGTGGATGTACTTGTATGTTGAGGTGCCTGTTCACATGTATCGAAACACATGTTGAGGCTGGAGGGACACTATGGATGCCATCCTCAGGAATACTGTCTCCTCTTTCAAGTCAGGTATCTCATCGTTTAGTGCTTACCAGTTAGGTAAGATTGTCAAGCCAGTGAGTCCTGGGGAATTTTCCTATCTTCCTCTCCAATGCGGAAATAACAGGCATGTAACACTATTTCAAGTATATCTTCATGGGCTCACAAGATCAAATTCGTATTTATGCAGCAATCACTTTACCAATTGAACCATCTCCCAAACTCCTCTATTCTCTTTTTATAATTGAGTAACATCCCATACTATGGACATTCTATAATGTGCTGACAGACACTTGAGTTATTTATACTCTGGGCTCTTGTGCTCAAATGACTTTTGTATTGCCTTTCAAAAGGAAAATGTGTCTTTGTATGCCTGTCACTATCAATCACACATAGTGTCTCAACATCATAGCTGTGAATGCTCCAGGGTTCTGCAGCCTATGATGAGTCATCATTAAAAACTCTTTGTGATTGCTGCATTATCTAAAATAAAGGACAAGATTTCTGAACACTTTGTGACAGAATCTATTTTGAAAGGGTGTTGAGGTTTCCCCTGAAAAAATGAGCTAGCTGTACTACATTGAGGCAATGAACATTTATGTAAACAAACAGACACTGAGACTATAATCACTTTAAACTTTGGGAATGTATAGGAGAAAGTTTTACACTAAAGTTACTCTGTGTTAAGCCAATTACTATAGAATTGAAATATGAGTGAGCCACTAAACTGCTACAGAAAACTGATACATCTATATGCTTAGGTGAGAACTATGGAAAATAGAAAATAGGACAAACTCTTTGTTCGAGAAAAATCTGCAGCCTGGATGGAAAGGAAGATCAAAGAACCAAACACAATGTGTCTGCCTTCAAAGGCCACACCTCGGCAAGAATGGGATTCTTTAGAGCATCAAATCGAAGGCCAATTTTAAGTGTGTTTTAAGTAAACTGGTAGAGAACATCTGGGGTGAACTCTCCAAGTTTGCATCTGTCAATCATTTCATCAAGGAAGAGGATAAACAATAGCAATAACAAAATGCTAATACTTTCCACTAAACATGGGACAGACTGACACATCAACTATATAACACAAAGCTCGCAGAACTCTGTAACACAAAGTTACAGAATTGGTTTTCATTGTACAGTCACGCTATGTCAAATAGGACCAAGAATGAGACACTACATGCTTCTTACTCATACTGAAATATGATAGGCTCATGAGTCTAAGTAAAAAATAAAATCATTGAGACAACAATTAGGAATATTATATGGACACAAGGAAAAATATCTCATAACCTAGTAGAAAATTAGGACAGTCATACCCAGTCCTGTCATGAGATATTTAGGATGACAGAGCTGTGGAATGTTCATTTCTGCCTTCTCTAAGGCCCATCTCATCGGTATCATCAGTTACCTATGAGATAATTTTAACTCTTAATTTTATTTTATATGTAAGAATTGAATGGTGGCTGGATGGTGCTGGCACACGCCTTTAATCCCAGTACTCAGGAGGCAGAGGCAGGTGAATCTCTATGAATTCGAGGCTAGCCTGGTCTACAAGAGCTAGTTCCAGGACAGCTAGGACTATTTTACAAAGAAAACTTGTCTCAAAAAACAAACGAGTGACAACCTAAGTTCAGTCCATGGGGTCCATGTGGGAGAGGGAGAGAACCAACCCCCTAAGACTGTCTGTCCTCTGACCTCCATTCCTGCACTATGGTGCATGTACACAATATAAATAAAATATTTTGTACAAGGCAATAATTATGCTAAAATAAAACTTTAAAAAGTTAGAACATTCCAAATGTGGTAAACATCTGAAGACATGTACTTAATAGATATAATTCACACAAAACAAAACCAAAACAGACACAATATTATATCATATTAACTATATAATACAGTAGATATAGTAGTTTTATGTTATGCAATTTAGTACAACTTAATGTAATAACACCAGATGACACATGGGCTTTATTATATATTGTACTCTCCTTCACTTTTTTCCTTTAACAAAGGTTTATTAGATATATTTTTAATAAAAATATGATTGACTTTGGAAAACAGTAAACAAGTGAAATGATCAGAGCAGGGAGGTGGGATATCCATGAATCTAGTTCTAAATCATAGGCAGAAGGGTAAAGGCAGAATGAAGTTTGTTTTGATGTTCTTAGAGAGAAAATTAGTCTTCCCCAGGGATGAGCCTCTTCATGAGTTATCCAATTCCAAGTGGTCATTTCTGAAATCACAGACACACAAGCAACACTAAACAGACTACATAGATTGTGTATGTATGTGTATAGATATGCGTGTGTGCATTTATATATGCCCATAATAATAATGATTATGAAAAAAGGGACACTAATTTGACAGGGATCAAGGAAATGGGAATGGTTGGGGTAAAGGAAAAGGTAGGGGTAAATATGCAATTATATTTTGATTTTAATTATTTATATAATATACAATATATTTAATATTATATAGTGTATATAATATTCTATATATAATATTGTGAGAAAGAAAATTTGTGAGAGGCACAACTAGTTCATCAGATCCTAGAATAGCAGGCAAAGAGGAAATATCTTTTTCAGATATGTATTTGGTTCCAATACTTAGGAAGCAGAGGCAGGAAAGTTTTAAATTTGAGGCCAGAATAGATTACTTAGTGAATTTGGGGCTATATAGCAAAACTATCTCAAAACAAATAAACAAAATAAACATTTGGAATATCTCTTCATTGTTCAATGTATAGTGGTATTATGAATATTAAGCACAAGAACAAAATACAACCATTTAGTTTTAAATTAATATTATCAATGTTGCTTTAGTTGTGTGTGTGTGTGTGTGTGTGTGTGTGTGCATATGTGTGTTCAGATGCATGAGGGTTATGGTGCATGTGTGGAGATGCGAGGACAACTTTGAGGCATCAGTTCTCTGTCTACCATGAGTTCAGGGGATCGAACTGAGGTCAAGCTTTAGCAGCAAGTGCTCCAACCTTCTTAGCTATCTTGCCAGTCTAGCACAAAGCTACTTAAACTCTCAAAGTGGCAAGTTCACATGACAAGATGCTTGGTAGTTTTTAAAGTTGCCATAATTCACTTAGGAGATGATGACATAGTCAAGCATACTGAAATAAAACTCTTGTTTGTTACCTATTATCTTACACAGCTTTGCTAAATAAGGACACTAAGCTGGGTCTTCGCTTTTAGTTGTCACAAACAGGGTCTAAAAGCGAGATTCAGAACTGAGACTTGACTGCAGTTCAAAGAGAGATGAATATATCTACTAAGGATGGTTAGAAGCTGTTTTCTCTCCCAGAGCCAAACACCAGTCTGCACTTGATTCTGAGCAACTATACAGAAAGAAACTAACCTCCATCCCCATAAGCATTAGAGGGAAACACATAACAGACTCTAGTTATTCAAAGAGAAGCTGGAGAGAAGATTCTAAAAATATGTGAGTGGTATCTTAAAGCTTCTAGGAAATAAAGGGGATTTCCACCCACACTTGGAGCTCCTGTCCTCATCAAGGTTACATTATTGTTTCATGACTGAAATTAAGTTTGCATGGAAATTATATTGAACTCTAGGGTCTCTGTTTTTAACTTCTTATTTTTTCCAAATTATTTTAAGTCTGAGTTGAGAAAAACAATGTGGTCATGATAAAATTAGCTAATTGATGTCTTTTTAACAGAGAGATAGAGAGAAAAAGATTGAAGAAAATATTCAATTATAATAGTGTGGCTTAGTGTTATGGAAGTTTTAGTCGCTGTGTCTAAAGCAGCAAAAATGAGCCAGGACTTTATCAGGAGAATAAAGAAATTATCAGGAAGTCAGTTTGAGCTAGGAAATGGTCCAGCTGGAACTGGAAGAATAAACAAAAGTTCCCAGAAAGCTAGCGATAAAACAGCAGTTGACTTAATTCAAGACAGGAGAGATTGTCCATTATCTGCTTTTAAAAGGTCCATTCTTTATCTACAATTATATAGCTAGGACCAGAAAGAATTCTCCCCTATAGTAAGGAAATTTGCAATTAAAATCAATGTGTCTCTTCTGTAAGTGCAATTGTCAAGTACTTCTGAAAACGAAATTGTCAAGTGCTTCCTTCATTGGTATAAAAGGATGCAGTGAAGGTACCGGAAGTACCACATCTGGAAGCAAACCAGGAACTATTTTACTCAAGAATTTAGTGTCTGGGTCACCAGGGTGCTGTGTCTGCTCAAGGTCCAAGTGCCAAAACAAATAGAGAGCTACAATGACTGGGGAAACGATCCCATTCTACCCTCTACCTGGCAGAGCAAGGAGTTGATGTCTAAATTCTAGGTCTCCTGGGGGTGTTCCAGAAGAATGCTATGAAAATAGAATAGGCTGTAGCAAAAGAAAACCAAAGGTGGTATTAAGGAAAATTTATTAATTTTCAATAAAATGACTAACATGTTGAACTAGAACAAAATCTACCATTGAGTACTTACTTCTGTCTAACATGCTAGCTGCTTCCCTTTTTTGTCTGCATGCCCTGGCATTGAGCAGGCATCAAATTCCCCAGGAGATTTGCTTATTCTTTGAACTGGGACATTAAGTGAATTCATGATTTTCAAAACTTAATCTACTGAAAACTACCTCAAAGATCCTGATAAATTCTGGATTTTTTATTGAAAATAAAGTTTTCAATACAATATATTCTAATCATGATTTCTTCTTCCTCATCTCTTCTCAGATCCTCTTCACCTTCCCATCCACAACTCCTTTCTCACTCTTATGAAAATAAACAGGTAAATAAAAGAGTCAAATAAGAATACATCAAGACAAACGAAAAAAAGAGAATTAAAAAAAGAAATTAAGAAAGATCACAAGAAACAAACACACACACACACACAATCAAAATTAGGAGCCATCGTACATAAGGAAAAGGCCAGTAAGGTTGGAAAATGCCCACACAAAGCAAGACAAAAATAATTCAAAAATATATTTGAGTTAGCTGTGTGTTGGCTATCTGCTTCTGGGCATGGAACCTACTTCTAAGTGTGGGTTATATACCCCTGAGACGGACTCCCTTGGAGAAATTAATCTTCCTTTATGACTGCCTGATAATTGGAGATAGCCTCTGATTTGAGGATGGGTGCTTGTGTCTACTTCCCTATCTCAGCTCTGGAACCTCTTCTGGCTTGGATCTGTTCAGGCCCTGTCCATGTTGTTACAGCCTCTCTGAGCTGACATATGCATCAGTGCTGCTGTAGCTGGAAGACACTGTTTCACAGGTGTCATCCATGCTCTCTGGATCTTACAGTCTTTCTGCCTCCTCTTCAGCATAGCTCCCCGAGTCCTGAGGGGAGGGAGTTGATGAATACATAGTCCTTTGGCTCTGGGTTTTGATCCTATTGCATGTACTGGCTTTGTGGGAGCCTAGCCTGTTTGGATGCTCACCTTCCTAGACCTGGATGGAGGGGGGAGGTCCTTTGACTGCCCACAGGGCAGGGAACCCTGACTGCTCTTTGGACTGGAAAGGGAGGGGGAAGGGAGTGGGGCATGGGGAGTGGGGGGAGGAGGGAAAAGGGAGGCAGGGAGGAGGCAGAAATTTTTAATAAAAAAAAAATTCCAAAGTCTCCCTCCCTGCACATTGCCAGCTGTGGGTCTTTATATTAGTTCCCAGGAGGCTTCCCTGAAGATGGCTGGATGAGACACTGATCTACGGATACAGCAGGATGTCATGAGGAGTCATTTTATTGTTATATTCCTTTAGCTGAACAATTGGATTTTGTTTTCTGCTAGATGCATAGCCTATCTAGTCACGTTCTTGGCCACCTGGGCAGTATCAGGACTGGGTTCAATCTAATAGAATGGGCCTTAAATCCAATCAAAGAACAGTATTTTCTGCATTCGCTGAATCTCGTGTGGGGTTGTGGTTCTGCATTTCATTCTGCTCGCTATGTGTGTGTGTGTTTGTGTGTGTGTGTGTGTGTGTATGGTGTATGCTAATAAGTAAGTACAGGTCTCAAGTCCTTGAAAGACAAAAGACATTGGGTGTCCTACCCTACCATTTTCCACATTATTCCTTTGAGACAGGGTCTCTTATTGACTTTGGGACTAGGCTGGCAGCTAGTAAGCCTGGGATTCCTCCTGCCTCTGTCCCACCTTGAGTGACAGATACCTTCATGCAACCACTTTGGGATTTTTAAAATTTTACTTTAATGTGTTTTAAAGCTGTCTTTGCACGTATATATGTGCACCTAATACCCACAGAAGTCAGAAGGGGACATCAAATCCCCTAGGAATAGAGTTATAAATAGATATGAGCTGCTATATGTACTGCAAATTAAAGCCAGGTCCTCTAGAAGAGCAGCCAGTGCTCTTATCCGCTGAGTAGTTTTTCTAGGCTCCACTTAGGGTTATGACATGGGTGTTGGGGATCAAACTCAGGTTCTCATTCTCATGCTGCAAATAATCTTACCTACTGAGCCACATACCCAGTCCTGAGATTCTGTATTGCTAACAAGTTCTGCAATCTCCTGGTGGTGAGACCTGAGACCCAGGCTTTGAGAATTAGAGGCATGCCACATAAATGGACCCATCAGTCATAATACTTGGGTGTATTCTGAAAACGTTGTGAAAATGTCATTGAATTTTCACATTTTTGTTCTGCGAACATTGCCATATTTCCACTTAAGAACTGCTTCCATCTCTGCTTGCACCCTTCAGCATGAATCCCTTACCGTGAAGGTAGAAAATCAAAGCCCAGCAGGGAGAGACTGCACACCAGCCACATAAAGTCACCTAAGTGGAGAGCAATACCTTTGAGCACAGAAAAATTACTTTTTGTTTCAGTAAACTTTACATGTAAAGAGCGAAAGTTGTTTTCTACTTTCAAGAAATTCTTATCAAAACAACTGACAGGGACTATACTTTTTAAAGGTCAAAAGATTTGCCTCGGGTTTCTATGGTTGAAGAGTTTCATCACTGTTTCTGTGGACCGGTAAGCTGCTAGGACTTTGAAATGAAATATCGACTCTTGCTGAGACTTACATTATACACTACAGTTTTCATAGGAGGTTTCTAGCTGGAAAAGGCTTTGTGACTCACTGGAGGATAGGAGGGATATTGCTACAGTCAACAGAATGTTCTAGGTGTGTCCATAAATAAATGCAGACTAATGCATAAAATATAAGATACATAAAAACATCAAGTTCAAATATAAATAATGTTTATGGTTAAATTAATTAAGCAAGTCTCATATGAAAGGAAATGATAAATTTCTTTAGGAAGCACACAGTAGTTGAAATTTAATACACAGAGAAGTTTTAGGTAGAAATATAGGAAATGGGGAAAATGGGAAAAGGTGACGATGAATTGCAGAAATATAAGTGATCGTGTGGAATAACGTGAAGATTGAGTGGGATTAGATCCAGGGAACTTATATTCTCACACTAAAATTCTAAGAGATCAGTTCAACACATGTGTTTTCCTCCATAATTAACTTCCAAAAGTCAATGCTTAATGTAAAATTTAAAATGATAACTAAACAAAGTCAAAGGAAGTGGAAGAGTTAAATATATATTAAACTGATTTTATAGAACCTGTTTAGAATTATAAACAAGGATAGTATCTGTAGTCATTAAAATATCTGACTTTAGGTAGAACATTTTTAGATGTAGGCAAACAATAATTTGTGAATTTTATAGTGAATCATCTTTTTATGGTTCATGGATTTCAAAATGGTAACAGTAAGACCATTATGCACTCTTCCTGTTCACATAGGATGACATTCAATATTGCAGACATCTAAAAGTAATGATAAAATCCATCAACAGTCTACATGACACTTCCGAACAAGGTTTGATATTAGCATAATGATCTCTAGCAATGAAGAGTCATAAGCACATGGTTTGCTGCCAACCACACAATCCATACAGGGAAGATAAGAGAAATAGTAGAATTGTAACAATAGTACATATACACACAAATGCTAATAAAGATTACAATAGACAGACATCGACCCAAACAGAGAAGTGGCTACAAAGGCACATTCAGTGCTTATGCCTTCCCTCCTATCCCAGATTATTTTTTCCTCCTTATTTTGCATGTACTTATTTATAGTGTGTGTAAGGTGTAAAGGGTTGAGATGGCGCTTACGTACCACTGTGCAGGTGTGTCAGTGAGGAAACCTTCTGGAATTGGTTCTCTCCTTCCACCATGTGAGTTTCTGAGATTAAACTCATGTCATTATCAGGCATGGCAAGAAGCACCTTTCCCTACTGAACTGTCTTCTTGCCAGAACAGGAAACACTCATTTCTAAATATATATGACAAAGAAGGTAGATAGGAAAATCCCTAACACACTATAAAGAGACGTTGCCTTTGCAGATTGCCATAAAGAATCACATGAGTGTCGCTAACAATTGTTTGGCTTTAAGCCAAAATCACTTTTTTCTGAACATCCTTGGGTCATAAAGCATGTTTTGCCTTTGTGGTTTGACCATGATGCCTTAGTTGAATCTGGATGGTTCAACTCCTCAGATAAAGGTTCTGTGTTGTGCCAGGATTACAGTTAATAGAAATTTAGAATTCCTCTTACTGTGTGAGAAATTAAATGACAAACAGTTTCACCAAATGTTTACAAGGGTCCCCATAAGCCCTTAATGACTAAAATATGTCCACATAAATGTTTGTTTGTACAAGTGTTTATTTGTAAGTGATTTATTCATCCACTCATTTTAAAAAAACACTCATTACAAATGAATGGGAAAGACAAGATCTCTGTACTTAGGAGTAGTGAGTTAACAAAGTGCATACAAAACCCCCTCCCAGACACACACACACACATGCATATGTGCACACAATGCAGAAACACAAAGGTTATATAGCTACTGAGTGTAAGAGAATTATGTTTTTCCTTTTGAGAGAAGGTCTTCCCTTGTAGTCCAGACTGGCCTCAAACTCATGACTCTCCTGGCTCCACTTCCCATGTGCTAGGATTGCCAGTGTGTACTACCACACTCAATAAGAATTTTATTTGTAAAGGAAATGTTTGGGTTTCATCCTACACAGTCATATTTATGAATATTATTTCATCCCATCTTGGGAGCATCTCCTAGGTTTCAAGCCCAAATGAAAATCCTGGATTTTTTGAGAGAAAGCCCATTCCTTGGGAACTGTTTTACTGCATCTCATTCTGCAGGCAAGCAGGATTTTTTTTTACACATACTCTACAGTGTCAAAGTACCTCTGAGAACTTAAAACCACTGTATTTGCTTATGCTGATAATGCCATGATGTGTACCTTATAAATATATAAGCATAATATAAGCAGAAAGAAAGCCATACCTATGGACATTTCTAACAGAAAAATCTAGTGGACTAACACTACCAAGGACGTTTTTTATATCTTCTCTTATTGATTAGTCACTATATCTAACTCTTGCTAAGTTTACTAACTCCAGCTGTTTGGAACATGTGATTCACGCCTGATTAGCTCTCATAGTCAGTTTGAACAAAGTAACAAAGAAACTCAAAATTCTTTATGAATAAGGCACAGCAGTGCACACGTGTAACCCCAACATTTGGAAGGTGGAAACAGAAGAATCATCCTCAGCTACAGGAGGGTAGCCTGGCCTACATGAGACCCTAGTTCACAAAACATCAGTGATGATAATAATAGCAATAATAATAATAACTTGGTGGTAATGTGAAAAGCTCAGATCCCTTCTAAATGAATTGTAAGTGCCTCAGTGTCTACAGATCTGGGCATTTATCTAAAATCTAAGAGGATAGAAAAATAGAAAAATCATAGATGAAAGCTTGGAATTTGTCAGTATGAGTAAATAGAAGACAACACTGAGTCACAGGACCCAAGATGTATTCAAAATTTTGGAGGTGTTAGGATAAAACTTGGAAAATCTAGACGTTCCAATTTTTTTGATAGTCTTCTCAGATTAGAAAAGACTCAAAACAGGAGATCCACGGCAGGCAATTTAATAAGTAGGTTGTCAATAAAGTAAACTCACTGTTCTACTGAGAAAACTAATTTTAAAAAAATGACAGATTTGAGGGACAATATCTCCAAAAAGCAAATGATAAAGGATGCACATTGAGAAGCTCTTGGGAGTCACCCTTCATAAAGTAACAACCGAATTTTAAATAGTCAAAGATAGGCACAGAACTTTGTTGAGGATGCACAGAAGGTAAGGAAGCCTGTGAGAGGATGTGCGTTACACTTAGTAAAGAAACTGTGACTTAAAACCACACTGAGATGCCAGGATACACCTGACAGACTCGCTAAACTGTAAAGCACTAGCATCATTAGACGCTGAGGGGTCAGTGGAGCAGCAAGAACATCCATTCCCTGCTGGTGGAGAGGAAAATGGTAGGGCCACTCTGGGTGGAAATCAGACAGCAGAGTGTATGGACAGCGTCTCGACTTACTGCTCAGTGTTTTTCAATTCTTAAAAGTGCTCAAATATGGAATGAATTTTAAAAAAATAAAAGGTGGATGATTTAAACTCTTTCTGAAAAAGTTGTTGCTGAGACTCAGCAGGTGAGGGCTCTTGCTGTCATCCCTGACAATCTGAGCGAGTACCATGTGGGGAAAGAGGGAACTGACTCCTGCAAGTTGTTATCTGTTTTCACATGCATTCTGAGATCCACACACACATGCGTGCATGCACACTCTCTCTCTTTCACACACACACACAAATTAATTAATTTAATAAAAAATAAATTCTGGAAATAAAAACAAAAATGAAAAGCAAAATCAAATCAAAGTCATACCATTTATAAGAAGAAATTGCAGAAAATCATTTCTTTCTATTTCAAAACTGAAGTAAAATTGGCAATAGAATGTATGCGTTTATCAATGAGATAATGAATTTTTCCCAAAGGTTTCATTGTATACTTCTGGCTATTCTGGATCTCACTATCTAGACCAGGCTGGCCTCAAATTCACAGATATCCACCAGCCTCTGAGAATGCTACCATGCCAGGAGAGATTATGAATTTTAAAAATAAAAATAGAAAACATTAACCAAAGACCCAACAAGATCAAAGCCAAGTATAGCCATCCCTGGTTCCCCAACAGGTTCTGTTCCAACACCTTGAACAGATTCCTGAAGTACAGATTTGATTAAAGCATATGTGTGGAGATGATTTTCTCATGCATACACCCTGCCATAAACTTTAATTAACAAATGAGACACAGTACAAAATAAATGTTGGTAACAACAAAACAGAACAACTATAGCAATATAATGTAATCAAAGGTACATAAGGTGATAACTCCCACATGGTATTGTGACGATGGAGCTGCACATGGAGACAGATACTAAAAAGCTGATGGGCTGATAGCACATAAAGCACAGATGTGCTGAGCGAGGGTGGTTTGCACGGAAAGCAGACGAAATGCTGGAACAAGATTCCATCACATTTCTCAGAATGGCGTGCAATTGAAAACCTATGGCTCATCTGTTTCTGGAACATTTTACTTAATGTGTTAGGATTATGGTTGATGATGCCTAATTAGAACTATAGAGAACAAGACTATAGATGATAAGAGCTACTTAGTACTGAATAAGTTAAGTGCTTCTTGAATGTCCTGTGCGGAGGTATTTTCATTATAGCATGAACACAGAGATAGAACAGAGTGTCACCATGTTGCTAAAGCAGGGTTTGTGAGCCACACTTTTTAAAACTTGTTTCTGACACACATGAGTCATTGGACACTGTGATTCTCCTTCCAAACCTACTCCTATGTGAGTCTCTTCACCACATTGGTCTAGTTAGAAAGTCAGAAAGCTCACTCCTTCTCTATGTCATTGCTCACCAGCCATTTCTCTGGTTTTAAGGCTTTATTTATTTTTTTCCTGGTCCCCTCCATAGACTCTAGATCTACAATATATCTGCTCATCAAAACACTACATAAAGAATGTGAGCAGACAAACTACACATAAAAATAATTTAGAAGAGGCTTTCTAACAACAGCAGTTGTTATAAAAGAAACAAGACCAACCAGGAATAAAACGGAAATCACACACACAATTCCTAAGTAAGTCAAATAAAAAGATGAGGAGGACAGCAATAGAACTGTCAAAGTGAACAAGGAAAGTCTTCAAGGACTTAACCCTACACCGAGAACTATAGGCAGATGAGGGAAACGAGGAAAGGAGAAGGTGGTCATTTCAGGGAGGAGTACACTGATTGGCTGTCCAGTGCCAAATGGTCAGCCCTGAAAGTATATATAAAAGTAACATACAGACTGAACAAGTTATAGTTAGAAATATATCTATATTTAGACACACATAAATGCATTCAATAGCAATTAATGAAAGAAAGAAAAGGCCATGAATTTGATGGAGAGTAAGGAGAGGTATATGGGGAAGGAGGTATTGAGAAAGGAAAGGAAAGGAAAGGAAAGGAAAGGAAAGGGAGAAATGCTGTAATTTTATTATAGCCTCTAAAAGTTTTTTTTAAAAAAATGAAAAAAAAACAGTCAAAACAATTTCAATAGTATATTTGACTTAGTCTCATATATCAAAAAGATTATTGGGAGGTAATAATTATAAAAAAATTAAGCAGAATTTGTCATTTTTTCCTCTGTCTTCAAAACTCAGTTTTTATGTCACATGAACTATCTTAGTTTACACTAGTCATTTCAAATTCTCAGCAACCAAACTAGACTAATGCTGACTCTAGTAATCAGCATGGACTTAGCTCACATGGTTGCTTATGGATCACAAGAAAACAGTCCACAGGAATGGTGGTAAAAATGGGGATCTTCAACCTCTTTTTCTCAGTTCCTAGACAGAGAATTTAGAGGACTGGGACTGATATTACACTGATACATTATGGTAGCATTAGAGAATGCCTTCCCCTCCAAAACAAATAATGTTCATAAATAGTCATTCCCATAATCATGATTTTGCTAATTAGATATCAAACAGATTTGTCACACTACACAATTAAGTTTCTGATGAATACTATGTTGTAATGATTACTGATATTCTTAAAATTCAAATTATCCAAAATACTCTTTGTTTGAGAGCCACAAATTGACTCATGAAATGTAATTTAAAAATAATGTCAGTACCTATGCAGTGGTAGTGTACACCTTCATCCCAACACTCAAGAAGATGTGGATTCACCTACATCCCAGAGGTAGGTGAAATTTTGTGAGTTTGGGACCAGTCTGTTCTACAAAGTAGGTTCCAGGACAGTCAGGGCTACCCAAAAACCCATTCTCAAAAAAACAGAAAAGAAATAATGCTAGTGTACAGATTAATATATTTCTAATATCACAAATGAGAAACTAACCAATTAAATTTTGTTTCTAATTAACTGCAGAGAACACTCACAGTAAAGCATAATTTTTAGGTCCCTAAAATACTAAACGTAAGTCAGCTATTTTATATACACCAAGAATTCTATCCTTTCAAAAGAAAATTATAGCAGTGGTTTTCCTGAGTTACTCTCGAGAGTTCTGGAAAAGTTTCCATTTCATAAATGTTGCCTTTAGGCTCATATATCTCTTCTTCATTCAGCATGTTCTTGATGAGTCTCCTTAGAGAAATAAGAGCCAAGGAAACAATGATTGAGTTCTAAGAATAAAACCTTTGGTGGTCAGTGAAGGAAAATGCCTTATTATAAAGAAGGGTACAGCCAAGCACATGCAAGTTTGTTAAATGCATCCAGAAAGTGCTCTAATGACCACTATGGCTCTAGCCACAGATTCCATGCCCCTATAGTGTTATTTAAATGTAAGATTTAAGACATGCTTTTCTAAAATAAGTCAAAGTTAAACCGTAAAGTTTTTGTAAAACAACAAAAAAAGACCACTGCATCTAAAGAAATAACAACAATAACAACAACAAAAAAAAAACAGGAGTAATGTTTCCATGTTGGAGAATTCAATGATTATTTATAACACTTGGGTATGGATCTAATGCCATCATTATAAACAGTCAAAGAAAAATAGAAAGGAATAGTGACCGAACAGCAAGCCTGGGTGTGGTAGTGACTGAGGAATCATCCCCAACCTCTACTTTGAGCATGAGATTAGCAAATGAACTAAACCAAGCATGGAGGCACCTGCTCCTGCATGCTTTGGCACAAGCTTTGGATAGCCACCTATGTTCTCCTGTAACAGGAATGAATGGAAGTGCCTTAGTGATTTCAGAGCCCAGAAGATGCATGATGATACATAGAGAAAACATTATATGCATACCCCAAGTCTGTGCCCCTCACCTGCAGTAGTTGGGAGACTCTGGGTAACAAAGCACGCCATTCCCACTTATTCCAAGTGTGTCAAAAGTTTCCAAAGTTTCCAAAGTTTACTTTGCCTTCAGCACATTTTAAGATTCACTTACCAATTTAGGAGCTAGTTATTTTGTGCCACATGTGAGTTATAATATGAAAAGTCCCAACCAGTCTACTTCACAAGCAGGAAGCAGAAAGATGGTACATGGTGCTACTGAATATTAGAGTTGCTTGCCCATAATGTGGTCTATATGTATGTGGCTCGGGTATTTGGGAGAGTGCTGCATCACAGTCCACAATTTGAATCGAAAGAAAATAAAAAATAAATTTGCTTCAAATTGAATCCCAGAACAGTGTTTTCCCATTTTTATTGCTTTTTTTTCCTCAATCTTGCTCTAGGCAGTTAGAAACTAAAATATTGCTTTGGAGGGTATATATCTAAATTACATTGTAAGAGGCATGTAATTTGAATCTAAAACATTGTAAATTACCTGTCCATTAGCAAAAATAAGATTTTCTACTTTCCATACTATTTAATTGAAAGTGTTCTAAAAGAACCTTTTCATAAATATTCATATGTGGAGACTTTGGCTAATTGAGCTCCAGTTGATTATTCTGTCATGGGAAGAAATGGGGAGTAATAAAACTAATAGGTATAGGTAATAAGAACCCTTCATTTACATTAATACAGACTCATGGCTTAGACCACATTGATTAATATATAACAGGTGATCTGAAATTTAAGCAAAATGACCCATTATTTTCTCCTGGGTAACAAAAGTATTTTGAATTTAAAACCCACTGAAAAAGTCTAGAATTACAAGGAAGTTTTAAGAATAAGAAATGAGCCAGGCAGTGGTGGGACATGCCTTTAATGCCAGCACTTGGGAGGCAGAGGCAGGTAGCTTTCTATGAGTTCAAGACCAGACTGGTCTGCAAGAGCTAGTTCCAGGACAGGCCCCAAAACAACACAGAGAAACCCTGTCTTGTAAAGCTAAAACAAACAAAAAACCCAAAGAAAAATAAACAAAAAAGAAGACAATGAATAGTAGTATAAATTCATCAAGTTGTATTATTTTTAAAAGTGTTTGTGTGTTGTGTGTGCGTTTAACCTGTGTTCTATTTCTATGAAGAGACACCATGGCCATGGCAACTCTTATAAATGTAAATTTAAGTGGGGGCCAACTTACAATATCAGATTATAGTGATATTTCATTTGTATTTTGACATATATATATAGCTTGCCTGGATATCAGAGAGTAAAACAGCCACACTGGTCAGCCATACAGACCCGGCAGTGGTGTCACACACCTTTAATCTGAGTAGCCACACCAGTCAGCCATAGAGGCCAGTTGTAATGGCACATTTTGGTAGGATTTGCTGAAGGAGGCAGAGGTAAGAGGAGTACAAGTTTGAGGCCAGCATGGTCTACATAGTGAGAACCAGGACAGCCAAAGATACACAGAGAAACTCTGTCTCAAAAATACAAAAAAAAAAATTAAATGGAGTAAAAAATAAAGCCATAGAAAATACCCAGAGAATCTATGAATCTGGGTGCTGTACGTTATTGTGTTTATTGTGTTGCCTTTGAATTGTTTGACTGCTGAGGAAGGAGAAACAGCTGCTCGAAGACATTTGATTATAAATACTGCTAGATTAATCTAACCTATATATTTTGAAAGTTCCTTGACTTCAAATTTTAGGTTAAAAGATATGTTACTTGTTACTTTGGAGAAGAAATTTTTCTTTTGATTCCACAGGAAATGAGAGGCTATTATTTTTTCATAAGTAAGAAAAATAAGGTTTGATTGAGGAAGACCCACTGAAAAATCTCCAATGGAAACAAATGGCCCAGAAGGTTGACTATATTAGAACACCTCTGTTGCAATTTTTTCTGAGTTCTGTATCCAGAACAGCTTCAGAGCCTCTGGCTGAGATGATCAAGCCTCACAGAATACTCCAGTCAGGACTTGAACATAATCCTAAATTTTCTTTGGGTCCCCATAAGATTACCAACACTCTCTAAATGCAGGAAGTAGCCTAGAAAAGTATACCCACATTCCCACAAAATAGATTATGAATATTTGTTGTTGTTTAGCATGTTGGTTACAAGTTGCTATGGATAATATTCAGGAAAAATAAAACTAAATAAAGAATACTAAATTCAGGTTTTTTTTTGTTTTGAAAAGAAAAAAGGGGACATGCTGTGGGATAATGCTCTTATACAATGTAAAGATTTGTCACATTTGCTTTAATAAAATGCTGATTGACCAGTAATCATGCAGTAAGTATAGGTGTGGCAACCAGACTAGGAGAATCCTGTGAAGAAGAAAGGCTAAGAGTCTGTTGCAAGCCAGAGGCAAAGGAAGCACCAGGTGGGACAAAAACTTCTGTCTATCTCATGATGGGAGCATAGCAGCATTTAGTCAGACATAATGCTGGAGAAGTTCTATATCCAGGATGGTGGCTAGAAAGAAGAGAGAGTAAGACTGGGCCTGGCTTGGGCTTCTGAAACCTCAAAAGTCCACCCTGAATGACAGACTTCAATAAGGCCACATCTCCTGAACAAGGCCACACCTCTTGCTTCTTCTAGGTGTGCTGTTCCTTGAAGACTGAGCATTCAAATATATGAGCTTATGGGAGATATTTTTATGCAAAATGCCACATATGTCCACCTGGTGCAAGAGAATTGTGTATATTCTGTCAATCATGTTTTGAATAAACACTGATTGGCCAGACAGGAAGTACAGGCAGGTCAACCAGACAGAAAGTAGAGGTAGGGCGATAAGAACAGAATTCTTGGAAGGAGAAAGCCCATTCCCCCCACTCTTGCTCAGACCACCGAAGAAGCAGGTACTGAGCCATGTGGCAAACATAGATATGAACAATGGGTTAATATAAGCTACAAGAGCTAATAAGTAGCCTGAGCTAATGGGCAAATCAGTTTTATAACTTATAGAGATTTCTGTGTGATTTTCTTAGGGACTTGCCAGTTGGAGGACCCGGCAGGACAGAAACCCCAATGAGCAGGCCTTCATGTTACTTTAAAGAACGAGCATTCAAATATATGAGTTTATGGGAGACATTCTTATGCAAAATGCCACATATGTCCACCTCAGTGCAACTTTCTGCAAAGAACAAAGGTGTGTAAGTCCTCTGAACTGTAGTTACTTAGTTACTTGTAAACTGGCCCATATGAATGCTCAGAACCATGTCCTGAATTTTTGGGAGAGTTGTGTTTTCTCTGAACTGCTGAGCCATCTTTTTATCATAACTAAGGAAAACTATAACTACTTTTATCTGTCTTCAACTCCATCAAAGACCCCAGAAGGATATAATATTACCTAAGTAAACAGTAAGCACATTGTAAGCAACTTCTGAATCTCTAGAACTGACAGAGAAATTTCACTATCTGGACAATCACCCAAGGTTCTTTTGTAATGTTATGGCTTTCATCTTTGGCCTACAGGTCCATAGTATCCAACAGAATTTTCCATGGAGCAAGAAATTTGAAAGACTGGTTTGCCTATTTTGGCAGTTTGTCAATTATTTTCTTCTGTGTCCTTCAGAATGTCTGGCAGTCTCTTTCATGAAGCAGGAACCCTGAAGGGCTGTCTCACCTTCTTTAGTCAAGTTCAGCAATCATTTTTCAGTGGGTCCTACATGTCCAGTTTATACAGTATGCTGTCAAGCAGTTCAGGTAAGAACAGTTTCTTGCCCAAATGGCCAGCCTCATCACATTGAAGACAAATTCCATAACAAGTTCCTTCAATGTCCATTAACTTCTCTGAAGCAATTGATGCTGCCAGAAGCAAACATGTCTCATTGTTGAGAAAAGCCTAAGTTCTTAAAACATTTTAAATACCATATTCTATAGGTCTTTGAAGTGTTGAAGATTATCTATCTAACCAAAATAGATATCTGTAATATAATTAAAAGTTTGATTATTATAGATGACTGCATTTGTTAACTATATCATACATTTTAAATGACCTGCACAAACATAATATCATAAACTATAGCAGAAATATATATACAGAGACTCCATAGCTCCTCTCAGAGAAATCATGCAGCTCCTCTCAGAGCCAGGCGCGATGAAGCTCTAACCCAGGATGGATCTAGGCTAGAATCTTCCCGCCCTAGGGAGAAGCCAACTCATGTGTGTTCATTAAAAAAAAGTGGTTAAAATAAACAGATGAGCAACCTGTAGGAGCTACCTTCAGACTTTTTGAAATCTCTTCAGCTAAATGTTCAACGTTATCACTCATATAACCCACTTGAATAAGTAGTATAGAAAAAGTAGGACAGAGACACGGCAAAGAGGCCCAGTGGGCGCGGAGAGGCCCGGAGGGCGCTCAGACGCGGCGGAGACGTGGGATGGTCCAAGCATGAAACACTGAAGCCCACACTGTGAGAAGATCATCCCACTACAGTTGAGCCAAAGTGCAAGACACAATCAAGAATAGGCATTGGGGGACAGGCGAAGCGGCAGACGCAAGAGGCGGGACGGGCACACAAAAGGAGAGCAGATCGCCCCTCTTCAATTAAATCAAAGAGGCAGGCCTTTTGTTAGAGAGGTCACTGGCAAACGGGGAGCCTGGTCCTGTGCTTGAAGAACCTTCTGAGGGGTGAGAGGATTCTTGGCGCGCGGCAGGAGCCAGGAAACAGAGCGAGGGCATTTTGTAAGTGGAGCCCTTGGCCAGCTGGGAAACCTGATCCGGTTTTAAAAGACCAATTAGATAGCATCGATAGGAGGAGATGGGCAGGCTCCAAGGCAAGAATTCACCCAATCATCTGAAAAACATGAAAACACCAGAACCCAGTGATATTACAACAGAAGTATTTGAACACCCTAACACAGAAGAAGCGGAAAAAATTGACTTTATGAAAGCAATAGAGTCCCTTAAACAACATGTAAAAAACGCCCTGATAGAAATGGATGAGAAGTATAACAAAAAGTTTGAAGAAATGAGTAAATACTTACACGATACCCTGGGAAACCAAGAAAAAAAACAATCAAACAGGTAATGGAAAGAGTTCAAGAATTGAAAACTGAAATGAAGGCAAGGAAGAAAACACGAACTGACCAGCTGGATATGGAAAATCTAGGTCAACGAGCAGAGCCTACAGAAACAAGCATAATCAATAGAATACAAGAGATAGAAGAAAGAATCTCAGATTCTGAGGACACCATAGAGAAAATAAATGCACAGATCAAAGAAAACAGCAAAGCCAACAAATCCTCATCACAAAACATTCAGGAAATATGGGACACAATAAAAAGACAAAACCTAAGAATAATAGGAATAAAAGAAGGAGAAGAGTCACAGCTCAAAGGCCCAGAAATATTTTTAACAAAATTATGGAAGAAAATTTCCCAACATAAAGAAAGATATTCATTTAAAGATTCAAGAAGCATACAGAACACCAAACAGACTGGATCAAAGAAAAACATCCCCTCGCCATATAATAATCAAAACACAAAATATACAGGTTAAAGAAAGAATACTAAGAGCTGCAAAGGAAAAAGGCCAAGTAACTTATAAAGGTAAACCGATCAGACTTACACCTGACTTCTCTATGGAAACTATGAAAGCCAGAAGGTCCTGGGTAGAGGTACTGCAGAAGCTAAGAGACCATGGATGCAAACCCAAACTACTATACCCAGCCAAGCTATTGTTCACTATCAATGGAGAAAACAAGACATTCCATGATAAGAACAAATTCAAACAATAAGTAGCCACAAATCCAGCCCTACAGAAAGTAATAGAAGGAAAATTGCAACCCAAGGAACCCAACATTGCCAACACTACCTACAATAACTCAGGAATCTAGCAACCCTTTACCAGCACATCTCAAAGAAAGGAGACACACAAGCTCTACTACCAAAAACAATAAGAATAACCAGAGTAAACAACCACTGGTCATTAATATCAATTAATATTAAAGGGCTCAATTCACCTATAAAAAGGCACAGGCTAAGAGACTGGATACGATACAGGATCCAACATTCTGCTGTTTGCAAGAAACACATCTCAACCACAAAGACAGGCATCTACTCAGAGTAAAGGGTTGGGAAAAGGTGTTTCAAGCAAATGGTCCTAAGAAAAAAGCAGGTGTTGCCATATTAATTTCTAACAAAACTGACTTCAAACTAAAATCAATCAGAAGAGATCGAGATGGACACTTTATACTCATAACAGGGACAATTCATCAGGATGACGTCTCAATCCTGAATATCTACGCCCCTAATATAAAAGCACCCACTTATCTAAAAGAAATATTACTAGAACTCAAGGCAGACATCAAACCACACACACTAGTAGTAGGAGACTTCAACACACCTCTCTCTCCAAGGGACAGGTCAATCAGACAGAAACCTAATAGAGAATTAAGAGAATTATTGGAGGTAATGAAGCAAATGGACTCAACAAACATCTATAGAACATTCCACCCAAATAGGAAAGAATATACCTTCTTCTCTGCAGCTCATGGAACCTTCTCGAAAATTGACCACATACTAGGAAACAAAGGAAACCTCCACAGATACAAAAAAATGTCAGTGTCCACCTGTGTCTTATCAGATCACCACGGATTAAAATTAGAAGGCAACAACAATGCTACCCCCAGAAAGCCTACAAACTCATGGAAACTGAACAGTCAACTACTGAACCTCACCTGGGTCAAGGAAGAAATTAAGAAAGAAATTAAAGTCTTCCTTGAATTTAATGAAAATAAAGAGACAACATACTCAAACCTATGGGACACGATGAAAGCAGTGCTAAGAGGAAAGTTCATAGCACTAAGTGCCCACTTAAAGAAAACAGAGAAAGCATACATTGGGGACTTAACAACAAACCTGAAAGCTCTAGAAAAAAAAGAAGCAGACGCGCCCAGGAGAAGTAGAAGACTGGAAATAATCAAACTGAGGGCAGAAATCAACAAAATAGAAACACAGAAAACAATCCAAAGAATCAATGAAACAAAAAGGTGGTTCTTGGAGAAAATCAACAAGATTGACAAACCCCTATCCAAACTAATTAAATGACAGAGAGAGAACACGCAAATAAATAAGATCAGAAATGAAAAGGGGGACATAACCACAGACACAGAGGAAATTCAGAGAATCATTAGATCTTACTACAAAAGCCTGTATGCCACAAAACTGGAAAATACAAAAGAAATGGACCTTTTTTAAAATAAGTACCATATACCAAAGCTAAACCAAGAACAGGTGAACGAACTAAATAGACCTGTTAGTCGCGAAGAATTAGAAACGGTTATCAAAAATCTCCCTTCAAAAAAAAGCCCAGGACCAGATGGTTTCAAAGCAGAATTCTACCAGAACTTCCAAGAAGAGCTAATACCTATACTCCTTAATGTATTTCACAATATAGAAACAGAAGAGTCATTGCCAAATTCCTTTTACGAAGCTACAGTTACCCTGATACCAAAACCACACAAAGACCCAACCAAGAAAGAGTATTACAGGCCTATCTCACTGATGAATATCGACGCAAAAATTCTCAATAAAATACTGGCAAACCAAATCCAAGAACACATTAGAAAAATTATCCATTATGATCAAGTAGGCTTCATCCTAGAGATGCAGGGCTGGTTCAACATACGAAAATCTATCAATGTAATCCATCATATAAATAAACTGACAGAAAATAAACATATGATCATTTCATTAGATGCTGAAAAAGCATTCGACAAAATTCAACACCCCTTTATAATACAGGTCTTGGAGAGATTAGGGATACAAGGGACATACCTAAATATAATAAAAGCTATTTACAACAAGCCGACAGCTAACATTAAATTGAACAGAGAAAAACTCAAAGCCATCCCACTAAAATCAGGAACACGACAAGGCTGTCCACTCTCTCCATACCTCTTCAGTATAGTGCTTGAAGTTCTAGCAATAGCAATAACACAACACAAGGGGATCAAGGGGATTCGCATTGGAAAGGAAGAAGTTAGGCTTTCGTTATTCGCAGATGATATGATAGTATACATAAGCGACCCCAAAAACTCCACCAAAGAACTCCTACAGCTGATAAACACCTTTAGTAATGTGGCAGGATACAAGATCAACTCCAAAAAATCAGTTGCCTTCCTATACACTAAGGATAAGGAAGCAGAGAGGGAAATCAGAGAAGCATCACCTTTCATGATAGCCACAAATAGCATAAAATATCTTGGGGTAACTCTGACCAAGGAAGTGAAAGATCTATTTGACAAGAACTTTAAGTCTTTGAAGAAAGAAATTGAAGAGGACACCAGAAAATGGAAGGATCTCCCTTGCTCTTGGATTCGGAGGATCAATATAGTAAAAATGGCAATTCTACCAAAAGCAATCTATAGATTCAATGTAATCCCCATCAAAATCCCATCAAAATTCTTCACAGATCTGGAGAAGACAATAATCAACTTTATATGGAAAAACAAAAAAAACAGGATAGCCAAAACAATCTTATACAATAAAGGATCGTCGGAGGCATTACCATCCCTGACTTCAAACTTTATTACAGAGCCACAGTATTGAAAACAGCTTGGTATTGGCATAAAAACAGAGGAGTCTACCAATGGAATCGCATAGAAGACCCAAATTTTAACCCACAAACCTATGATCACCTCATTTTCGATAAAGGAGCTAAAAGTATACAATGGAAAAAAGAGAGCATCATCAACAAATTGTGCTGGCAAAACTGGATGTCAATCTGTAGAAGAATGAAAATAGATCCATATTTATCACCATGCACAAAACTCAAGTCCAAATGGATTAAAGATCTCAATATCAGTCCGAACACACTGAACCTGATAGAAAAGAAAGTGGGATGTACTCTACAACACATGGGCACAGGAGACCACTTCCTACATATAACCCCAGCAGCACAGACATTAAGGGCATCTTTGAATAAATGGGACCTCCTGAGACTGAGAAGCTTCTGTAAAGCAAAGGACATGTCACTAAGATAGAAAGGCAACCCACTGACTGGGAGAAGATCTTCACCAACCCTGCAACTGACAAAAGTCTGATCTCCAAAATATATAAAGAACTCAAGAAACTAGACCATAAAAGGCTAAGCAACCCAATTATAATATGGGGCACTGAGCTGAACAGAGAATTCTCAACAGAAGAAGTTCAAATGGCCAAAAGACACTTAAGGTCATGCTCAACTTCCTTAGCGATCAGGGAAATGCAAATCAAGACACCTTTAAGATACCATCTTACACCAGTCAGAATGGCTAAAATAAAAAACACCATTGATAGCCTTTGCTGGAGAGGTTGTGGAGAAAGGGGTACACTCATCCATTGCTGGTGGGAATGCAAACTTGTGCAACCACTTTGGAAAGCAGTGTGGTGGTTTCTCAGGAAATTTGGGATCAACCTACCCCTGGACCCAGCAATACCGCTCTTGAGAATATACCCAAGAGATGCCCTATCATACAACAAAAATATATGCTCAACTATGTTCATAGCAGCATTGTTTGTAATAGCCAGAACCTGGAAACAACCTAGATGTCCTTCAACGGAAGAATGGATGAAGAAAGTATGGAATATATACATATTAGAGTACTACTCAGCAGTAAAAAACAAGGACTTCTCGAATTTTGCAGGCAAATGGATGGAAATAGAAAACACTATCCTGAGTGAGGTAAGCCAGACCCAAAAAGGAACATGGGATGTACTCACTCATATTGGGTTTCTAGCCATAAATAAATGACATTGAGCCTATAATTAGTGATCCTAGAGAAGCTAAATAAGAAAGAGAACCCAAAGAAAAACATATAGGCATCCTCCTGAATATTAACCTTCAGCAGGCGATGAAATGAGACAGAGGCAGAGACCCACATTAGAGCAACGGACAGAAATCTCAAGGTCCAAATCAGGAGCAGAAGGAGAGAGAGCATGAGGAAGGAACTCAGGACCGCGAGGGGTGCACCCACACACTGAGACAATGAGAATGTTCTATTGGGAACTCACCAAGACCAGCTGGCCTGGGTATGAAAAACCTGGGATAAAACCAGGCTCGCTGAATATAGCGGACAATGAGGACTACTGAGACCTCAAGAACAATGGCAATGGGTTTTTGATCCTACTGCACGTATTGGCTTTGTGGGAGCCTAGGCAGTTTGGATGCTCACCTTAGTAGACCTGGATGGAGGTGGGAGGTCCTTGGACTTCCCACAGGGCAGGGAACCCTGATTGCTCTTTGGGCTTAAGAGGGAGGGGGACTTGATTGGAGGAGGGGGAGGGAAATGGGAGGCGGTGGCGGGGAAGAGACAGAAATCTTTTATAAATAAATAATAAATAAATAAATAAATAAAAAAGTAGGACAGAGTATAGGTAAAAAAAATGAAAAAAAGAAATACATATACACAGTATAATAAAATCAATCTTAAATTTGTATAAATAGATCAAAATCCAAACTATTGTAAAGTATTTATCTCTGTATCATTTCCCCCTTATTTGTGACCGTTAACCATTTATTACTAATTCTTCTAATATAAAAATAAAAACTTTTAAACAATCATTTTGGGAATTTGAGCATTGTTTTCTACAAACTGCTTCCTGCTGTTTGTTGGGTAAATTATTTTGGGGGTTCATTGACATCTTCCCAGGGGGTCTTGCTCTATAAAACCACATTAACCTGGAAGGAACCCACAGTTTCTTATCTTCTGTGGAAACAAAAGCAGAATCTCTTTTCCAAAGTAACATATACTTAAACTCAATTTTTTGAAGTCAAGATACCTTTAATATATAATACAGAATCAAATATCTCTCTGCAGTCAAAAATTTCAAAGAAAACACAATAATATGCATAATCCAGACTCTTTGTGTATTTTCCATCTTTATGTGGCTTTTTAAATCTATTACTTTCCAATAACTACGTTATTATTTTTATTCCTTTAATCTATGACTGTTTGTCCTCTTTCTTCTCTCTCTCTTAAGTCCATGAATCTGTCTTATTGTGTATCATTTTCTGACCAGGAGAGCTTTTTAAAAAAATGCTAAACAGGAATGGTTAAGATTATCACTGTGGCTTTGCCTATTGGCTCCACTCCACCCAATATAGTGGAAATATGTTCACTGACTCTGCAAGTCATGCTCATTGCCCCAGCTTCAGGGATGCAGCAAGTCTATGTCTCCATAAAGCAGTTTGTAACATTCTGCTCACAAATCCTGAGTGCTTTGCAAGAGAATCTCCTGAAAGAGCCAGAGCTGTTCATGCTGTCAGTATAAACCAGGAAGCCATTTCTTAAAAAAAGTCATGCCTTTGCTTGCAGCCAGCAGAGTCTATCCAAAATAATAATAATAATAATAACAATAATGTGGCTACCAAAAAAACTGTATTTGCCTCCTGTTTCTGTGGCGCTAGAAGTTCTCTTTCTTTTTTTCTTAAGCTTTTTTAGGTCTTATGTAGATCCATGCCCCCAGACAATGGGCACCATTAGTCAGCAAAGACTGTACTTTAGTTTCCTGGATGCCCAGATCTGAATCATCACACAAAACTATATTAATTGCAACACTATCTGGGCAATGGCTTAGGCATATTTCTAGCTAGATTTTACACCTTAAATTAACCCATTTCTATTAATCTATGTACCACTACAAGGCTGTGGCCTACTGGTAAGGTTCTGGCATCTTTCTCCTTTGGCAGCTACATGACATCTCCATGACTCCACCTTCTTTCTCCCTGCATTCAGCTTAGTTTTCCCACCTAGCTCTATTCTGTTCTCCCCTGCCATAAGTCGAAGTAGCTGCTTTATTAACCAATGGTAATAAAACATATTCACATAATACAGAGGGGAATCTCACATCAAAAATTGCAAACATTAGTCATGAATATATCAATAAGTATACCTAAATAGAAAAGGCACTCATATTCATAAATATAGTGATATTTAAAAAGAATTAGCACCCTTGGGTTTGGGAGCAATGAGTCAAGCCTAAGAAATTAATTCAGTCTAATTCCAGGCACCCACATAAAAAGCCAGGAATGGTATTGTAAATCTGTAATTTTTACAGTCCCAGAACAAGATGGGAGATGGAGACAGATGGTCTGGAGTACTCAGACCAGAATCAGAAACAAAAAAAACTCACCTCAGCAAAGTACAAGGCAAAAGCAACACCCCAAAGTTGTCGTTTGAACTACTGATTGCCGTGGTACATGTGAACTCATGCTCTCACACATATATACACAGAGACATGGTATCTACATATACACGGAGACGTGGTAAAATGTGTAACAATTAGCATTATGTTTCTTAAAATATTTATTATAAATTTTTTTCAAAAATAAATGCTGATCACTTTTTTATTTAACACAGAGACTAAAAAGATAAGATAGAGTGGGAAATTATTGCTATTACCTAGTGGAAAAACAATAACAGTTTTTACTATATTTCCTTTATCTATTACTTGTTTGATTATTTAATTTAAAATTGTTTGTGAGGCACAAAACTGGAAATTTTCAATAATGTATTTTTATTTGCACTGACAGTCTGTAAAATTAAAATGAAAGACCTAAAATACATAAAAAAAATAATGGCATAAAGACATGTAGGTAAATTAGGCGAGAAACCAGTGCCAAGAGCTTCTAATCTGCCACAACTGTTTGTAATGGTTACATAAAGTGACAAGCAAAAATTTTTCTTTCTATCCTATCCTATGAATTCTTTTCAATAAAACCATAACCCCAGCTGAAGTAATCTGAATTTCAGAAGTTTTCAGTACGACATCTAATTGACAGAAACAAAATGTGCAAGAGTGCGGATGAGTCAGGAGGGAATTCTCCCGAGTGCGTGTTTGCTGATTACCTTAATTCGTCTTTAGGAATTGCCTGGAGGACATTACTTAGATAAAAATCAGCTTTTAAATGAACTTTAGGCAATAAAGGAAATGAAGATGATGAGTTGGTGAAAGCTTGGAACAAATTAAAAACTTGCTGATTCTCCCTGGAAATCTTTCATCGTTGTGAATGAGTTTTGTGTGTCCCAAAGAGAGAGGGCCTTGGACAAAGCCATTGAGGTTTCATAAGAAATGAGATGATGTGTCACATATACAGTGACAGGACAGGCATCACAGAGATCACATGTGCTAGCTCTTTAAATAAATGGACATTTTTGTTGTTTCTTTTAGTGAAACTCTGGGAATACAGAGGCAAACAACTAAAATTAGAATTCTGATCTGGTGTGTATGTGTATTACTACTGACAGTTTTATGTGTGTACTTGATAAATGAATGGCCATTTTTTAAAAACTACTTTTCTGAGAGAAAAGAGAAAGACAAGGAAAATCAGTATGTCCTCAAAGACATAAAAGTAGTTAAATACAATTTACTTCCTTTCTGTTAAATGGCTTTCTAACTGTGTAAACTGAGTTCTATGATGCATTTTGAAATTTTCTAGATTAATAGTACACAACCATTCTTTCCATGGTTATCAAAGGGAACAGCCCATTATTTCATATATATGTAATAAGAAAGAATAAAATAAAAGAAGTTTAAATTACAATTATTTGTTCTGTGGTAAAGAGAGATTTTTTTAATGTTTACAACTCAAGAAAATTTTGTGCTTCTATGTCTTTATTTTTTCTTATGTTCTATTTTTAAAGATAAGCTATTGTTAATAATTATTCTAATTGTATATTATTTTGCAAAAAAATCTTTTTATAGGATGATACTTTAATTCACTTTAAGTATAAATCAATATATTATTTGAAGCTATAATCTGATATGAAACCCAGAGTACATTTCAGAAAGCAATATTAAAAGTTAGCATTAAACTTCATATTAAAAGTGGATGGAACTCTTTCATACAAATGGAATAAAATAAGGGATTAAATTCCCATCAGTGCAATCATATATATTAAGTGCAAACTCTATAAGTGCTAATCTGTAAATGTCAGAAAATAATAAAACAAAAAAAATATTCCTTGCCTGAATCATTATCTCAGCCCACACAACATGCACACACCTGCCAAGAGACCGGTGATTACTGTGTGAATGAAGATGGGAACTCGGTGAGCATGCCTCATTTCTGACAACGTGCCACATTCTGCTCACAGAAAGGATTTTCTAAAGCTCTTTTAAAATTATTCCCACGGAAAATGAAATGTTCACTGAGCCCTGTACTCTTCATTTCTCAAAATGACACTGGAAATTACATTTTCTAAAAGAAGAATTTACTATTTAAAAATAAAATTTAAGATAATTTGCAATGGTTAATACCCTAAACAGTTATTTGGTAAATTGATGCAAAGGTATGAACTATATACTGTCTGTCTCATGAACTATACAATGGAGGTTGATGCTGGATGATTTAGAAGTAGGCATCCATGCTGTATAGCTGAAGACAAGAAGTGACTGAGATTATTAATAAGTGGAAACGCATTTCATTTAGCTCCATAGGCATTGGTGATGGGACATAAACTAAAGCACTACTGGGAATTAGCAGTTTAAATCATAATCCAAACCTAGTAGCTTATATATTTTGTTCTATTAGTGAAATAATTGCTTTTTTAAAACTGCAATTATGGCATGAATAAGATGGCCCAGTGGTAAAGGTATTTGTTGTTGCAAACCAGACAACTTGAATCTGATGCCTAAAAGTCATGGAAAGGTGGAAGCAGAGAAATTGTACACACTCAGTTGTCGTCTGACCTCCACACACATAATAGTGCATGAGCACATGTACACACACACACACATGCATGCACACACACATACACACACACAATGATGATGAAGACGATATTTGAATTATAATTGTGGTGCTTGAGATGGTTCTCCATGTAATTGCTATGACTGAAGGCCATGTCCTAGCACTCAGGTCACAAGCTGAAAGCTCTGCATATCCCTATAAGGGGCTCCTGAGGGACTCAAAGGTAGGAGAATCACTGAAGTTCACAGCATTGAATTTTGGCTTCAATGAGACACCTGCCTCAAAGAAATGGACAAAGAATAATAGAGGAACACATTTAATATCCTCTTTTGGCTTCCACTCTTGAACACAGGCACTCATGCCTTATTCACATGTGTATACATTCCCAAACACATGTGTGAGCATATATAAGCAAGTACCTAATATATTTTTAAAGATAATATTTTTATTGAAAATAATTCTCCTCTCATACAATACATCCCTATCATAGTTTCACCTCTCTCCACTCCTCCCAGCTCCCCCCACCTCTTCTCTTCTCCCCCAGATCTAATCCCCTTCCACCTTCCATCAGAAAACAACTGGCCTCCAAAAACCAAAAGCTAAATACTACCAAACAAAATATAAGACAAGGAAAAAGTCCTTATTTTTGTGGCAGGACAAGGCAGGCCAGAAGGAGGAAAGGGGTTCTAAGAGTAGGTAAAAGAGTCAAAGACACATCTGCTCCCACAGTTAGGAGTTCCACCAAATGCCAAACTAACAATCACAGCATATAAGCAGAGGTCCTGGAACAGATCGCTGCAGGCCCCATGCCTGCAGTTTCAGTCTCTGTGAGCCCATATGCTCCCTGCTTTGTTGATTCAGTGGGCCATGTTTTCCTGGTGTCTTTAATTCCCTCTGACTTTTACAATTTTTTACCCACTCTTCCAAGGGGTTCCACAATCTCCAAGTGGAGGGACCAGATGGAGACTTCAAATTTAAACTCTCTCTGTGTAACTTCTACCATGAATCTCTGCACCTGCTCCTATCTGCTGCCAGAGAGAGCCTCTCTGATGACTACCAGACAAGGCACCAGTCTTTAAGTATAGAAGGATATCATTAGGAAATCACTTAAATATATATTTAATAATATTAAATTATATATATAAATCAGTCATGTTTAGTTCTACCCTAGGCCTTTGGACTATCCAGTCCCAGTTCCTTGCCATCCAATCCATCCAATCAGTGTCAAACATAGGTTTCCTCTCATAGAGTAGGCCTCAAGTTACATCACACATTGTTTGGGCACTCCCACAAGTTCTGTACCACCATTGCCCCGGCACATCATGCAGGCAGCACAGATTGTAGGTCAAAAGATTTGTGACTGGGCTGGTATACACGTTTCTCTTTCAGTAGCCTGCAGAGTACCTTCCCACACCAAGGAGACTAGAATGCAGGAGCAAAGGCTCCATGCAGGTACCAGCTGAACATCTCTATATTGAATGAGCTGTGAGCTGTGTGAATGTTGTCATCTAGAATGGGGTCCTGCTCTCAGTTTGCAGAGAGAAGCCTTCTCTTCTATCATCAGCCTTTGTTGTATGGGGATCTCGGGGGGGGGGGCTCTTGACCAACAATACAACTGAATGCAACCCATTCCCACCACCAGAAGCCCTGTCTGGCTACAGAGATGGGTATTGCACACTCCATGTCCCCCATTACTAGGAGTCCTCATTAGGACTACCCTCAGAAATTCCAGAAGGCTTCCACAGCACCAGGCTTCCTCACAGCCCCCAAACCACCCCCAATTCCAGATGTCTCCCCCTGCCTTCTCTCAATCCATCCTATCTCCCCAATGACATGATCCCTCCCACTCAAGTCCCTACTTGTCTCCAGTTCACCTGCAAAATCTTTTCCCCTGGGAGCTCCTAGCATCCCCCATAGACTTCTCCTCTTTACCTAACCTCTCAGGGTCTACAGATTCTACAGCTTGGTTATCATCTACTTAATGACTAAAATCCACTTGTAACAGAGTATATAAAATATTGCCTTTCTGGAAGTAGATAAAATATTGCCTAACACGATGATTTTTCCCCCATTCTATCAATTTGCCTGCAAATTTCATGATGCCATTTTTCACAGCTGAGTAATACTTCATTGTATAAATTTATCACATTTTCTTTATCCTTTCTTTTTTGGCTGAGGGACATCTAAGCTGCTTCCAGTTTATAGCCATTATGAATAATGCCACTCTGAACATAGTTGAGCAAGTGTCTTTATGGTTGGGCATGCTTGGGGTATATGCCCAAGAATGGCTGGGTCTTGCAGAAGATCAATTCCCAGTTTTCTGAGGAACTACATTTTGATTTCCACAGTGACTGTATGTTTGCACTCCCACCAGCAATAAAGAAGTGTTATTGTCCTCTTTGTGTCTATTTTCCTGACTTCAGCACTCAGTCTGTCTTCTTGTCTTGGATGTGCTTGTTTCTTTCTGTTCTAGAGCTTTTGAGTGTGTTGTTAAGTTTTTAGTATCAGATATCTCCAGTTTTTAATCTAAGCACTTAGTGCTCTGATCTTTTCTCTTAGCACTGCTTTCAATGTGTTCTATATGTTTGGGCATGCTGCATGTTCATTTTCATTGAATTCTAGAAAGTCTTTAATTTATTTCTTTATTTCTGTCTTGATCCAGTTTTCACTCAGTAGAGAGTTGTTCAGTTTCCATGAGTTTGTAAGCTTTCTGCTTGTATCTAAGAATGTGATCAATTTGGAGACATGTCATGAGGTGCTGCGAAGAAGGGGTACTTTTTTGTGTTTGGGTGAAATGTTCTGTAGATATTTATGAGGTCCATTTGGTTTATAACATTGGTTAGGTCCAGTTTTTTTCTGCTTAGTTTTCATCAGAAAGACCTGTCCATTTGTGAGAGAGGTGTATTGACGTCTCCCACTCTCAGTGTATGAAAGTCAATGTGTAATTTAAGTAGTATTTCTTTTACAAAAGTGGGTGGCCTGGGGCTTAGGCATAGATATTAAGAATTGCAGTGTCACCTTGGTGGTTTTTTTTCTTTAATGAGGATTAAATGTCCTTTTTCATCTATTTTGATTAGTTTTGGTTTGAGTCTATATAGTTAAATATTAAAATGGCTACATCAGCTTGCTTCTTAGGTCCATTTGCTTGGAATATCTTTTTCCAACCTTTTACCCTGAGGTAATGTCTATCATTGATGCTGAGCTGTGTTGCTTGTATGTAAGGGAAGGTTGAATCCTGTTCTCACATTCATCTGTTAATCTGTGTCTTTTCATTGGGGAATTAAGATCACTGATATTGAAAGATATCAATGACTAATGATTGTTGATTACTGTTATTTTGTTGTTGTTGTTGTTTGATGTAGGTGGGTCTCTATCTGTTGTTTCATTGGTTAATAAAGAAACTGTCTTGGTCCTTGATAGGACAGAAAATTAGGTAGGCGGAGTAAACAGAACATAATGCTGGGAGGAAGTGAGGCAGACGCCATGCCTCTCCTCTCCAGGGCAGAGGCGATGAAGCAAGCCACCAGGTCAGACATGCTGAATCTCTCCTGCTAAGACTGGTGCTACACAGATTACTAAATATGGGTTAGGCAAGATGTGAGAATTAGCCATTAAGAGGCTGGAACTAATGGGCCAAGCAGTGTTTAAAAGAATACAATTTGTGTGTTCTTATTTTGGGGCATAAGCTAGCCAGGCGGCCGGGAGCTGGTGGCAGGAATGCAGCCCACAGCTCCCTACTACAGAATGGCACCCAACGTGGGGCTCGAACCCATGACCCTAAGTTGGTGGTGTATGTATATACTTCCCTTATTTTATTTTGCTGGTGTGAGATTATTTATTTCCTGTGTTTTGGTGGGTGTAGTTAATTGCCTTAGGTTGGAATTTTTTTTCTTAACACCATCTGTAGGTCTGGATTTGTAGATAGACACTGTTTACATTTTTATTTTATCGTGGAATGTCTTGTTTTATCCATCTATGGTGATTAAAGTTTTGTTATGTAAGCTGGGCATGGTGACTCATGCCTTTAAACCCAGCACTCTGGAGGCAGAGGCAAGTGGATCTCTGAGTTTGGGGCCAGCCTGGTCTACGGAGTTCTAGAATAGCAAAAGAATACAGAGAAGCTCTGTCTTGGAAATAACAAAACAAAACGAAGCAAAATTTGCTATGTAGGGAAATCTAGGCTGGCATCTGTGATCTCTTGGAATCTGTAGTATATCAGTCCAGGGCTTTTTTGGCTTTTAGAGTCTCCAGAGAGAAGTCAAGTGTAATTCTAGTAGGTCTGCCTTTATATGTTATTTGGCCTTTTTCTCTAGCAGCTTTTAATATTCTTTCTTTGTTCTGTACATTTGGTGTTTTGATTATTACGTAATGAGGGGACTTTATTTTCTGGTCCAAACTATTTGGTGCCATAAACTTCTTGTACCCTTATAAGCATATCATTCTTTAGGTTGGGAAAAATTTCCTCTGTGATTTTGTGGAAAATATTTTCTGGGTCTTTGAGCTAGGATTCTTCTCCTTCCTCTATTTCTATTATTCTTAGGTTTGGTCTTTTTATAGTGTCCCTCATTTCCTGGATGTTTTGTTTCTGGAATTTTTTAGAGTTAACATTTTCTTTGACCAATGTATCCATTTCCACTATCATATCTTCAATGCCTGAGATTCTCTCTTCCATCTCCTGTAATCTGTTGGTGAAGACCACCTCTCTATTTCCTGTCTGAACTGTTTTAATTCCTAAGTATTTTTATTTCTAGAATTCCCTCTGTTTGTGTTTTCTTTATTGTTGCTATTTCTATTTTGGGGTCTTAAATAGTTTTGTTCATTTCTTTCAACTGTTTATTTTTTAGCTTTTGTTTTTGGTTTTTGGTGGTTTTTTTTTTTTTGGTTTTTCTCTGTAGATTTGGAACCTGTTCTGAAACTAGCTCTTGAAGACCATGTTGGCCTCAAATGCACAGAGATCCACCTGCCTCTGCCTCCAGAGTGGTGGGATTAATGGCATGCATCACTACCACCCAGATCTTTCTTGGCTTTCTCTAAGGGATGTATTTAATTTTAATTTTTCTTTAAGGACCTTTATCATCTTCATATCGGTGGTTTTAAGGTCTTTTGCTTGTGTTCTGTTGGACTCTTCAAGGTCTGGCGGTAGGATCCTAGTAGAGACATACTGTCCTGGCTATTAACTGAATGTGTTTTTATGTTGGCATCTAAGCATCTGAATTTGGGGTGATTATATATCTAGCTGTTGACTTCTGGGAGGTCAGGAAGGAATGGTCTGTATGAGCCACAGGAGGTGTGGACAGGGAAGATGGGGGGATGAAGTTGGGAGGTCCCTGAGAGATTGGATCTGCTGGGAGAACCGAGAAAGAAGAAAAAGTCTGAGGGCAGGCTAACTGGTCATCTGGCAACCATGACCTGGAGATGAGCCAAGGGTAACTGTCCAAGTTCTAGGCTGGGACACAGGGACAGTTGTGGTGGGAGGGGTAATAGGAGAGGATGATCTGTTGGATCAATAGGAGATATGGAGAATATGGAAGGGAGGCTGCAGCCGAGGATCTGTTGAAACACTGGGGACAAGCCTAAGGGATTGGGTCTGCTGGGACAACAGCAACAGAGAGCAAGACAATGTTTTCAAAATTGCTATTTTCTTTAAAAGTGTGAGACAAGAGTTGTTTTTACCTCTCACTTTATCTGAACAATAGAGATCACTACTTACAGTATCCATGCTCTTTTGATGCAATTTTTTCTCAACAAACTTAGCTCTTAAATTCTGATAAACACTTACATAATCAATATAGCAATGGACAAAAGGTTAAAATCCATGAACTCAAATACATTTTGCTATTTAAACCATCCAGACCATGGTATTCTGTTAGAGTAGTCTATAATGATTAAAATATTATTCTCAAATACTTAGGATTTTGATCTGGTACTTGCTTCCCATGTGAAAAATATTCTCCTTGTTATCTCCCTTCCCATCACTGTTACTCCCTCCTCACCTCACTCCTTAAATAAGGTTTTATGTCCCTAGATACACATATTCTTCTTCATTCGGCTATTTGGTAAAGCCTCAGTTTCTTTTAGTAAAATTTAACCTCAGGCTCCATGTCCTAATGGTGCTTGAAATTTTAAAATAAAATACATTGTAGCTTTTTATTTTTACGATGCAGCTATTTTTGTTGCTTGCTTATGTAGGCATGCTTTCATTACCAGTATGCTTTCTGCCTGGTTAGTATTCTGTACCAATAGCATGGACTGGGCTCAACATGCAGTAGCTTTTCCTTCTATCCCACTGCCTTTGGGCAGACGGTATGCTTGGCATTCAGGAGAGTGGAGAACCACATAGTAAGTAGGAAGGACTGAGCTTCCCTAGAGTTTAAACACAGTTTCATTAAAATATCGGATCTTTCCGGAAAAAAAAAAAAACAAGTACTCTGTGAGAAGTTTAGAAATCTTTGAGTTGGCTCACTACTTCCAATAAGGATTAATTCAGATAGCATTTATAGATTTTTAAAAATATTTCTAAATATTCCACAGTGGAATTCCAGATGAGGAATTCAGCCAGAATACATAAAGTGGTTGAAATCTTTCCTTCCTGATGGTGAAAAAGGTGATGCCATTCAGTCTCAAGTACATTCCATACATCACTGCATAAGAAAACTAAGTAGTAAGTGATATTCAGTGCAGCCTGTAGAGAAGCTGTGTTCCAATGGGCACTTCTGGGCCAGTTGGCTTTTGTTCTTTTACTGAGCAAAGATCCATTTTCTAGACTCAAAACCAAGTCCTTCCATATACAGTATATCCTTTCATATCTGCAAACATTAATATTTTCACATGTATATATGTACCTATTAAGACTAAAAGAGTATAATAATCGTTTAAAGTTCCCAAACTATTAAGTTGTCACCCTCAATGTGAACTCAAATTTCCTGACTCCAAGTTTCATCAGCATTTGCCCAGCCTTTTCATATCATACCCATCCACTCCTTTGCAAAAATATATATTTGCATAGCACCCTTCTCACCAAGTCATTCCTGTATTATCCATATAAGAGATGACCATTAAATATATGAGAAATAGAATAGACTAGAACCAGTTACATATGCTAGGCAGAATTCTGAGTACCTGACATACATCAGACAATGAATAAATTCCTCTTATCATGGAATTCACATTACAAACATATCATAGAGAGTGATAGAAATATGAAAGAAATTAGACAATGTGAGTATAGTGAAAAGAAATACAACCATTAGTGAGTTATTCAGAGAAAGTTTCTTGTAGAAGATGGCATCTAATCAGAGGCTGAGTGAAGGGATGAATGAATGAAGGATGGATACCCTGGAAGAGCAGCCCTGGTAGAAGAAACAACTTACAGGCAGAAACATGTTCGGCATAATTGAGAAAATAAGGGTACCTTTGTAGGTAGACTATGGAGAAAGTAGAGTGTAGCAATGATGTCATCCCAAAGGTGACTGGGTGGCAGTTTGGGAAGGCGATGGCAAGAAAGGTGCAAATTTCATGTTATTCTGAGCTGAGGGCGTTGGAGGGAATGACAATAAGGTCACACCGAGAACAGGAGAGAGATGCCTGTGAATGACATTAGAGGAAAGTGGGATTGTCTCTGTGGGCTTCAGTGAGAGCCTGGAAGAACAATGCATCTGACTAGGAATAAGAACCAGATAGTGGTGGTAGCAATTTGTCCTAGGCAAAAGGTTAATGCAATGTTTCAATTACTTTGCTCAGTAACAGAGGTTAGTCAATAGGGCATGAAGAGAGATGGATTTATGTCTTGACTTCTATATAAATACCATTAGGACAGAAGAAAGCATGGACCGGAACCTTGGCATCTGCTGAGTCTGGCTTGGGGTTGTATCTGGTACATAGAAGGTTGGAACTATGAATGCATTTTTTTAAGATTTATTTATTTATTATGTATACAGTGTTCTGTCTGCATGTATGCCTGCAGGTCAGAAGAGGGCACCAGATCTCATTACAGATGGTTGTAAGCCACCATGTGCTTGTTGGGAATTGAACTCAGGACCTTTGGAAGAAAAGCCAGTGCTCTTAACTGCTGAACCATCTCTCCTTCTTGAAAAATTTAGCAATTTATTGTACAATTTAGAGGTAAGCTTCTTATTTAAAGCTTTTCCATAATATTACATTGGATATTTTAAGTCAACAGGTATCGACTTTAAAATGATAAAGAATAAAAATGGGACTCCTTTTCCTGGTGAGAGCACTTTGAGGAGTGCAGGTGATTTGATTTTAATACTCAGAGTGAGAGACTTTCTTCTCAAATAATGATCTGGATACATGTATTGAGCTCTAAAGCTGTCCCGTTTCCCAGACACCATTATTCTGCGTGTGTTTCTGCTGCTCTGAGGCCCAGAGGACAATCATCTCTGAGAGCAGGCACAGCTCTTCAGTAAGTTCCCTTTGAAAATGAAAGGCATTTTCCCTGGGTTTCCATTTCAAGAAAGTTAAATGGAATTGCATTTTCAGGTGCTGCTAATTGATGTAACAGAAAGAACAAGAAATTTGATGATTTGGCTCAAGGCCTTTGGAAAAAAGGAAAAGGGTTCAGTGGGAACAGCCTCCAGTCTGGAAAGGCCAGATTTCGTGCTGCTCCTGAAGCAATACCCACACTTAGAGAAATGGAACATTGGGACAAATTATTTCCCTGGAGGCTGAATATTTTTAACTGCAGTTTCTGGTTCTGTAGCCCAGGAGAATTCCCACAGATAGTTTCTTTATAGCCAGAGTGGATACCAGAGACAGAGACACTAAACAATCCAGAAACAAACTCTGAGGTGTGTATCATAGGCTTTCAGTCTGAAGTTTAGTTTCCAGCATTTCTTTTTATATTCAATCTTTTAAAAATGATTTGTGGTGTGTGTGTGTGTGTCTGTGTGTGTGTGTAAATGCACAGCCTGCAGTTCCTTCCTTCTACTGTGTGGGTCTAGGAAATCCATCTCAGTTTGCCAGGTTTGCAGCAAATGCTTGACCTGCCCAAGCCATCTCACTGACACCTTTTTTCCTACAGATCTAAATATTATGTAACGAAATCTCTATTTGACACTATGAGGTCTTACTGTATTGAGCTAACGATATAGATACTAGGCTTGTAACATAGTCAAAATTAGGACAAGAATAAAATCCACATTGAGAAAATATGAATGTCGCTGTTTTAGACATAATAATAATCTACTTATGAGTTCTTATCTAGACATATAATGATCATTGACCTGAAAGAAGAAAGATAAAGAAGAAAGAATAACAGAACAAACTTCCCAAGGGAGGTGCACACACTTTGTGAGCAGGTAAAATACCCACAGGGATAAATCTTAATAGTTGGGGACCCTGAGTTAGTTATTCCAATGCTTTGTGACCTGCTGTGGTAAAGAAGAAGAGTGATTCACTAAAGCAGTTCATCTCTGCATCATCAGAAGTTGGGAGTTCTTTCTCTAAGTCACATTGTAAGGAGGATTACAGTTATCCATGAAACTGAGGTCATTCATGAGCTTAACTTGGGTTAGCCTGGTGCAGGCACTGTAATCACAAAGGCAGTAAAAGGTAAAGAGAAGGGGTGGCTACTGAAGAGAGGCACAGGGAGATACAGTTGCTTTGAGGGAACAGGAAGAGGTCACAGACATGCAGAAGGATGGCCTTAGTAGATAGATTCTGATTCTCACCTGAACTTCCGTAAAGAAATACAACTCTGACATTTTAATTTTAAGGTAGTGAGATCTGTGCCTGTTGACATTCCTATGTAATTATATCATGGCAACTTTGTGTTATTTATGCTACTATGCTTGGAGTAATTTGTTATAGCTGCAAAAGAAAACCAATTAATTTTTATAGAGGTCAAAATATATAAATAAACTATCTACAGAACTTAAGTCAAACTGGGTATGTAAACCGAAAAAAAATTAAGTACAGAATGACTTTTTAGTTGGGAAATACAAAAAGTTAAGTTGAAAAACATGGCAGTAGGAGGCAACAAAGAAGTCCCTCCACTCACTTATGCCTTGAAGTGGCATGTTGTAGTCTGGATCTTAAATATCCTGAAAAGGACATTATAATAAAGGCCTGGTTCTCCCAAAGTGTTGGTTAATATTAATTGTCAGTTTGACAGGAGTTTGAATCACTGAGGAGTCAAGCCTCTGGGTAGGCCTGGAGGGATCATCTATAATAGGTTAGCCATGAGCATGCCCATAACAGATTGTCTAGATTATGCTCAATGAGTGAGGAGAACCCTCTATATTGAAATAAAAAAGGAAAGAGTGAGCTAAGAACTGGCTCGTATCTACCTTGGCGTCTTGATTGTGGACACACTGTGACTATCAGCTTCATGTTTCTGTTAAAATGCTTTTCCTCATCCACAACAGACTCCTCCTTGAAATATTAGCCAAAATAAACCCTTTGTTCCATTAAGTTGCCCTGTGTTGAACTTATGTGGTGGCTAATGCAATCTAGAATGGTGGTTTTGGAGGGGATGCAGTCTTTCAGAGGTGGAACCTAATGGGAAGATGTTAGGCCACCAGGGGGTGGGTCCAGCCCTCTTCCCCTTTTGTTACACAGAGTGCTTCCACCAGGCGTTCTATGTGCTCAAGATGTGAACATTGATCATGGACTGAAGCTTCTAAAACCAGAAACCAAAAGAAACCTTTTATATTTAAACTTTGATAATTCCAGGCATTTGTCATACTGATGGAAAAATGACAGACACAGAGAAACATCTATGCTAGAATGACCTAAATATAATGAAAGAATCATCTGCTTTTCCTGAAGCAATCCAAAATTTAGCAACTCTGAATTTTTTCCCAAGTATGAAGAGCAAAGGAAATATTCCACAGGGAGAATGGTTATGGAAACTAAGCAGAGATTGTAATTTATATGAAACAGAAATCTGACATTTTCTGATATGAAAGAATGTTCATTTAATGATATGTGTGTTACATGAAAAGGTGTTGATAATTCTCCTTCTCCTATTGTCCATTTTAGTTGCCTTACTTGTTCTTAGTTCTAATCTCTGTATTAGAAAAATACTTGAAAGGCACTTGAGTGGGAATCAAAATTTCAGTTATACTTTTTTTTCTTACAATACAGTTTGCCTTGCACTTTAAAAACTGGAATTATAAAATAAATATATTTTATTTCACATATTACAAAATGTATGTTATGAGTGCATGTCTTACTAGAGCTCTACTTTTGAGAGCGTAGATTGTGAAAGCAGCACCAGTGGTAATTTTCTTCCCCATTGTGCATTTGTCTGAATATTTTCTCAACTCTTTCACTTCTGTTTGAGTCCTATGGTGTTTCCATTATAAAACAGATCATATTTGCAAAAATACTTGGAAACTTCAATTTTCCAAGGGATTTTTTCTTTAACTTTTGCATAACCAAGTTTTTTTTTTCCTTTTCAAATTAGTTGCTGGGCAAATATCATTGTCTCATTTTTCCCCTCTGCTATCTAATTAGTAAATTGCAGCAGATTTTCATCTGTCAATGATTTGGTTCATAATTAAGACGATTCACCAATCTTTTCTGCAAATTCATAAATCTTGTATTTTTCATTATAGGATTTTCAGTTTCACTTTGTAATTGATATATTGATGTTGAAATAATTGGATGTGGAAGAGTTTGGCATGTAAAAACATTTGAGGGAGTGCTAATTTTATAATTGCTTTGCTCATTAGTTAATAATATTCTGATGACTTGCCTCCCTGCATGACTGCAAGTTGGCAAGAACTTTCATGATGAACGAATAGATAAAGAGACCACCTTGCATGTTGATGATTTTATAATATCATAAGGGCACAGACATTCATGAAAGCACTATTGTTAGTTGCAAAGTTATGAGCTTAAAATATAAAAATTAAAAATTCTGCTGCCTTAATGAAAGGTCTTGGTTCAGTCTTGCCAAACAAGTGGTAAGAGCCACACAAACCATACTCACAGGTTTGCAATGACAATGCTTCCATGTAAGTAGACCATAGTCGTTTATTTATAGACAACAAAAAGCAAGTGAGAGGTGAAAAGACAGTGGCTTTATATTTTTATGTATTTATAATGAGCATTATCAGTTGATCATGAATACACTTGGGCATCCTTCTGAACACAATGATGTTCTATTGCACAGCAGACTTGCAGCCTTTCCTACTACTGGAACTTCCACTGACTTCAGACCTCATCAGGTATAAACACAATCCTCAGAGACAGAATACTGTGAAAATGTGACTCTACTTCCCTCTCCCTAGCATATGTGTGTAAAGATTCTGTGTCCAGAGTACTTAAAATAGTCCTATGGAGGAACACAACCCTGGAGGGTGAATAGAAAAAACAAAGGTTCTGGAACTCAGGAGATTCTAACTCACATGCCCATTGTCTGGTCTGTAAGCACTGGTGAATGGTAGCTTGTGCTCACATGATCAAAATGTCATTCGAATGCTCATCATTATTGGCTGAAGCATGTACTGTGGACTCTCCTGTACAAATTTTCACTTGTGGATCCCAGTGGACCACAGGTTTTGGTCAGAACCACAAGTCCCATTTGCACAAATGCTGTCTCAGATGCCTACCTCTCCTTATGCCAGATCCCCAAGATAGATGCTGCCCAATGTGATTCAAGTTCCATTTTGCCACTTACCTTCAGTTCCAAGCATATTCTCAAACCTTTCAGTGCAAGGTAGTTGTAAAAAAATCCTCTCCCAAACCTCTTATATTCCTTTCTCTCACATTTAGTTTCCTCTCTATTCCTCAGAACACAAATTTCATTGGCCATATTCTTCCAAAAGTATTTCCGGTTTGTCTCATGATGACTTTATTATTATATTACTCTGCTTTCTCAGTCATATAGGGAAGAACTTCAAGATGATATATAACAGAGACAGATAAATAGATGATGAACTGGATGGATAGATAGATAGATAGATAGATAGATAGATAGATAGATAGATAGATGATAGATACATACATACATACATACACACATAGACAGATATATAGATAGATAGGTACACACATATGGTGACATGGTATCATAGCTCTGGTCTCCTTAACTCCAAATACAGAAACTCGAATACCCAATTTTCTTATTTCTTCTGTTTTCTCCTCCAATTGTTTACATTTTATTTCACACCTCCACTATACATTCTTTGAACCACTGTGGTCAGCTCTGACCATGAACTGGAACTCTTAACGCATTATCAATCTCTACTCTTGCTTGCTACTCCCTGGCCCAATCATTCAAGGCCTGTACCAACACAAACAATGATGTCTTCCAACTAAAATATCTTCCTACATTCATATATTCTTGTTTCTTGTCCTTGAGTTCTGTGACATGTTGATCATCCCTAAATTCATCTCTGACTTAACTTCTGAGCTCTTAAGATCAGCTTAGATGAACACCCCATTAGGGACCTAGGAAAAGTGGGGCCTACCTGAAGGGACTAAGTTTCCTTTCCAGTTGACCTTCGGATGTTGATTGAGAATGATGGCAGAGTAAAACCAAGAGACTTCACTAACTGTAGCGCTATTCCATACCTAGTGATGCTCTGTTTCTAGACTTAGTATTTCTCATGGAGAATCACATGATAGTTTGTATATTCTGGGTCCTGGACATCTTTGTTCTCTATAGCACAAAATATTATTATTTATTTAGCACAAAATATTTATATATAAATAGATAATTTTGTATATATGTGTGTATGTCAAGATTTTTTTTAATCTACTTGAAAGGTGTCATTAACTTATACTCACACATGTCATTCCTATATTCACCAATCACTGGCAATGAGTAAATCTTAAAATTTGAGCCTAGCCACCACACACTTAGGGCACAGAACTTGTGTGATTCAAACTGGATCTGATCATAAAGCCTCTTTTCTATGGTCCAGCTACCCATGACTGAGAAAAGTCAAGCTACCAAGGAAATGAAGAGTGAAGTAGTCCTACTTAGCTCTATTACCTATGAATCATGACAATAACCAGCATGCCAAGATATGCATAAAGGTACCAAAAGTAGCACTCATGTTGACAGCATCTAACAGTATCTAATTAGACATATGGCCCATTCAAAAGGAAGGAAATTATGCCTAGTACTAGAAGACTAGCCTGCTATCCTGAGCCAGTGAGGTCATGGACCTTAGGAAAAGAATCCACTACTTGCACTTTGCTCGACCAGCACAATTCCTTACCTCATTCTAAATCTTATTTTTATAGCCACAGAAAAGTGGAGCTACCACCCCTCATCAAAGAAGCTTCTCTTTACCATAAATGGAGACATCACAGAAAACCACAACTGCACACAGTGAAAAGATGAAAGGATGTTGGGAAGCCCAGTCCAAACAGATACAGCTACATTACAGCAGCTGCATGTATGGATCCGGAAATACAGAAGAGTGGGGAGAATGATTTTAAGAGCCAAATGCCAGGAAGTCTGTTGTGAAACAGTCTAGTCTTTACTAGAAATCATTGCACAGACAAGGCTGGAACCATGACAGTATTAGTTATCAAGTTAGTGTGGATGGGGTAAATTTTACCACTAGACAAAGAAAAAGCAACTAATGACTTCTGGAAGAAAATGAATTATCTCTCCCAGAGAAGAGCCCTATTATTGGTTGTTCAATGCAGGGTTGTCAACTCTGAAACTATATGCTCATAAACAATAAAATTACATTGAGAAAATTGTATTTATGTGTGTATGTATGTATTATGTAATGCATGTGTTTGTGTCTGTAATTTAATATTCTATTTAAACTTGTTGTAGGAGGCTGCTTGTTTGTTCCCAGCTGCTCAGCCCAAAAGAACTACATGGAAATTGTATTAATTAAATCAGTCCTTGGGACTTTGTTTACGAGCTACCCAACCAGCACGGAGACCTGATCTCGGAGACAGGAGAGCCAGCACGGGATGAGTTGCTGACCAAGTGGCATCAGCCCGGAACAGGGAACTCAGAAGTTCCTCAAACCCCTATCCTTCTTGGGCTCTCTGCAGCGCATCTACTCCCTGCATACTGGCTCTTTCTTCCTATCCCACCCAGCTTGCATCCAGAACCCTCCCTGCTTCGGCCCCTCTGCCCTCTGTGGGCACATAACATCACCCAGCTCAGCCTGTCTGGGCGCTGGGTCCGAATCCTCAGGGCACCCAGGTGGGCGGGAGCAGAAAAGAGGGAGAACATGAGCATGGAAGTCAGGACCACTAGAGGTGCGCCCATCCACCGAGACAGTGGGGCTGATCTATTGGGAGCTAACCAAGGCCAGCTGGACTGTGACTGAAAAAGCATGGGATAAAACCGGACTCTCTGAACATGGCGGACAATGAGGGCTGATGAGAAGTCAAGGACAATGGCATGGGGTTTTGTTCCTACTTCATGTTCTGGCTTTGTGGGAGCCTAGCCAGTTTGGATGTTCACCTTCCTAGACCTGGATGGAGGGGAGAAGACCCTGGACTTTCCACAGGGCAGGGAACCCTGACTGCTCTTCAGACTGGAGAGGGAGGGGGAGAGGAGTGGGGAGAAGGGGGAGAGGGGCGGGAGGAGGGGGAGGGAAATGGGAGGTTGGGAGGAAGCAGGGATTTTTTTTTCAATAAAAAAAATATATATATAAAAAATAAAAATAAATAAATCAGTCCTTGGCCTATTAGCTCTAGCTTCTTATTGGCTAGCTCGTATATCTTAATTTAACCTATTTCTATTAATCCATGTATCACCACATGGCTGTGGCTTACTGGCAAGGTTCTGTCCAGCATCTGTCTCTGATGGAGCTACATGGCTTCTCCTGACTTTACCTACTCTCATACATGTATATATCTTTTCCAGCCTGGCTATATTCTGTTAAGCCATTGGCTTAAAGCATCTTCTTTATTTATTGACCAATAAAAGCAACACATATACAGAAGGACTTCCCTCTTAAAAATTGGAGCCTAGAAATTACAACCAGCTTGCATGAGTGGCTTTCATTTTCTTTTCCCAAATCAATGACTTCTATACAATAGGCAGGATGAAAAAGAAGCAGAGAACTGTGGGATTAAATTATGAGTTTTCCCTTGCCTGAGCCAAGTGTTCATCACTCCAAGAATGAAGTACTGCCATGTCTACTTTTTTGGGTATATGATAGAGGCTCCAGGCTCAATAGGTTGCACAGGACATGATAAGAGAGATACATAATGGGCACTAAGCCCTATGTCTCAACACAAAACCAAATAAGGGAACAAAAATTCCAAAAAGAAATCTGAGGTTCAGAGACTTGTATTAGGCCACAGATGTTGAGTATCTGAGTATAGTTGAAACTACCCAGCTGAGTTCATAGTTACCACCCAAGAAGCAATAATTTTTCTTTGGGTGAGCTCATCTTTCTTCATAGAATGATACAAGAAGAATAATTTTATATTCAATGTGAGGTCATAGTAGCTAAACCAACTTGTTATTTTTCTTGTCTTTATGACAAAACATCTGGCCAATTTTTGGCAAGGCTCTATTTAACTTCATGTTCCAGGGGGTACTGTACATCATGGTGAGTGAGGCTTGGCAGAGTACCTTCTCTGTGAGCGATGGTATGTCTTGTTCCTCACATGACAAATGGATGGGGAAACAGAGGGTACAGGCTGAAAGGAGCTGAATATAACCTTCAAAGCTCATCCCAGAGACCCACCTCCACCAACTAGAGTTGAGCATCCAAAAGTTCCATAGCCTTCATCAAAACAGTGTCACTAGCTAGGGACCAACTGTTTAATTTCATGAACCAATGGCATACAATTTGCATTTATACACTGACTCAAAATAAAGTATTATCTCTGAAGCAAGCAGGCTCGCTGCTAAGAGGTTGAAGACTCACCAAGAAAAGCACATCTTGTCATGCTTTCTTTTCATGGTGAAAGAAAGGAAGTTATGAGTTATGCCATGTGCATGTCTAACTCAGAGCCCTCCTGAGATGTGGGTGGCGGGAAAGTTGACCCGCATCATCTATGATTTCCAAACCCAATGAAAAGACAGTTTTCCCTCCAAGAAGACTGAACATCCATCCCACACCAGGGAATCAGGCTGGTGAAGGGAGAATTGTGTCTAAACATTTAGCAGACTAAAACCATGACACACAAACTAAAACCATGACCATTACACACATGAAAAAAATGAGGCATGGCTGTGTGATAAGGAGTGAAGATGCAGGGAATAAAATTTCTCTCTGCTGAAATTCCTGAGCAACTTGTGAGTTCTCTGGGACTTTGGAGGAGTGACTTAGCTTCCCTAAGTCTATATCTCCTTAGCAACAAAACAGGGAACTGAGCATCACATATATAAAACATGGATTCCTAGCTGATTTAAAATGGGGCTTACTTTGGTTCTCTCCTCTCACATATGGTTCCCACTAGTGATCTTGATAAATAAGAAAAATAAGATCTCTACAATATAAAAAGGAGATTATTATCAACAATCTGAGCAAAGATCATGTTTAAATAAGCATGAAGAATTAGGTGTTCTCATACACAGAAGTCAGGAATTTATTCTTGGGAAATAGGGTGGGGTTGATATTGTATACTAACATATTAAAAATGGACTTTTTTACCTTTAATCCCAACAAAAGGCAGACAGAGGCAAGCAGCTCTCTGACTTCAGGGCCAGCCTGGTCTATAAAGTCATCTCTAGGACAGCCAGGGCAACAAAGAGAAACCCTGCCTTAAAAGGTCAAATTTAAAAAACGAACTTCCTTGGTGATTCTATATTGTAGTAACTATATCCTATAAGTTTTATGTTCATATGTATATGTATGAATATATCTAAGCAAGACTCATCTATCATTTATATTAAATATATATTTGTGTTTGCATCTTATAGTAATAGGGGAAATTTTAAAATTATTTAGTACTCATACATAAAATTTGATACTATAATATTGTTTCTCAAAAGGATATATTCATATTAAATGCTATATAAAAATGTAGTAAGTAAAAAAACACTAGTTTAGAGCAATATGTAATATCTATTGATTAATACACATACCTAATTCTATATCTAAAATTATAAAATATGAAGGGATACACAATTATTCTATATCTGCCAGGCTCCTAAATCTCTGGATTTTAGAAGGATGAGAAATCCTATTTCATGTTTCCAGTTGCCACAGTTCAATTGCTGCCAAATGATATGAGGGTTGAGGTAACCCTGATACCAGGAATGTACAGAAACATGTATTTAGAGATGATAAAATACTAGTATTTTAAATCTGTGGTCCTTCTTCCCAAGGTTTGCATTAGTGTTTTATGTCTTGATGTCCCTATAGTCCTTGATGCCTGGATCTGTTGGTCACACAAAAGACACTGATGTCTCTAAAGCAACTCTATCTTTAACTTAAAAAAGTAACCCCTTTAGGAAGAGTTCTTTGGGAAGAGTTGAGTTGTAGGAAGTTCTTGGAGAAGCAAGGAACAGCTGAATGGTTCTGTCCTTCATTTATTTACATAGTGGGTATACTCTTTGCCTATAGAATTTTTTTTCTAACTTTTATTTGATTTCTCAGAAGAAATAGTGAACCTAAATCCTGGAGTTTATTACCCTGCAATTGTTTATGGCTTTTGCTGCACCAAACTCCAGTAGCTAAAATGCCTTTCAATATATTTTAAAGATGACTTTACTTAGGTGACAGCTTATATAACTTTTATTTCTGAATTGGTCTCACTGACAGTCTGAAAAATACTGCGATTTAAATAGGCCTCCTTAGTTTTATTATAGCTTTGATGCACGGAACATGCCATAGGGAAGAACAAGGCTGCATCAAGCATGAAGGCCATGAACCTTACCCTTGCTTTTAAAAGGATTTGGAGGAACTATTTTAAAGATGTCACACAGAGATGCACACGTATAAAGACATTACAGGATGTCTGAAGTATGCTGAGCTAAGAATAGGTAACTAAACATCAAAGCTATAATAAAATATCACTTCACATCATAGTTCTTGGAATGGATAATTTGAAAGGCAAAACTTTGGTACAGGGATATAGAACCAGAAACCTCAGACAGTGCCAATGAGATTGCTGGTACTCTAACCATTTTGGAAAGGTTTTCTAGTTTGCTAAAGTGATGTGGGATTTCCCTCTGTATGCTGTAATTGGCGCCCACCTAAAATATACATAAAATCTAAGAAAGCTTGAAAAGGAACTCTAGACACAAAAGAACAGAGTTAAGTATGGTTTGGTAGTGGCATTTTCTTGGGTGGACTCTGTTTGGTAGAAGCAAGCAGAGGCATGGCTCCTTTAAGAGACGTTTTCCTGATTCAGTGATAGCAGAAAAAAAATCTGTGCCATTTTGAAATGCCAACTTTCTGGGCCATGCTGCCAGTATAAACTCTGACTCTTTTAGGAGGCTGAGCATTTCAATGGGCTTTTGTGAGCAGAGTGCTACAACTTGCTTAATGGCTCAACATAGACCGCTACATACGTGGAACTGGGGTGGTGTGTGCAACTCAAAGGCAGTGAATGGCCTCCTTTGCCATGCTAGACTGGGCAGGGCAAGCAGGCAGTGCCAAAATTCTCCTAGCAAATGCAGCTTAAGTTTTTAAGAAGCACTTAGCATTTTAAGAAGCACTCCTGGACAGTAAAGAATTACAGATACACAATAAGACAGATTTAGACATTAAAAAACTCTAAAAGAGTCACAGTGTTGGATAAATGTATGTAGGCTTGGGAGAGATAAACTGCTTTTTTAAACAAAGGTAAAGTTTTTTTAAAGAGACAGAGTACAGACAGTCAAAAACAAATAAACCACGTAAAAATGGAAAATTCACAGAATCTGGATTATGTATATTGTTGAGTTTTCTTTGAATTTTTTGGCTGTGAAAGAACTAAGTACAGAGAGACATTTTTTTGTATGGGCTGCTAAGCTAAACCAGCACATATATTTTAAAGGTATCTTGAATTCAAAATATGGGTTAATGATATGTTGCTTTGGAAAAGAGGCTTTTCTTTTGTTTCCACAGAGGATGCGAACTGTGGGTTGCTTCCAGACTAATATGGTTTGATGGACCAAGACATCTTGAAAGGTCATTTTGAACACCCCTCAAAAAATTACTTCACCCTGTAAAGAGCAGGAAGAAGTTTGGAAAGAAGTATGCCCATATTTCCAAATATTGTTTGTAAATGTTTCCTTACATTTAAAAGGGGATATCATATAGAGATTTGCATACAAATTTAAGAACAATTCTGTTCTATGTATATTTCTGTTTTTGATTAAGGTATTGTGTTTGTGTAGCTCATCTAGAAGTATAATATATAATTAAGAAATATAGGTTAATTAATAGAGAATGATTTATAATAATCAACCTTATGTTAGTTAGCTTTTCTAGATATATATATAGAGAGATAGATATATTTCATTTAGATAGGTATTCTTCAAATCTTTCAGAGACCTTCAGAATATAGCATTTAAATGTTTTAAGAATTTAGGACTTTCATGACAGTGAAACACGTAATTACTTCAGGAGGAAGATGGCCATAGTAGAGGCTTCTTATGATGAAGTTTGTTAGCCATTTGACCAAGAAACTGCTCTTGCCTGGACTGCTTGATAAACTAGACATGCAGGACCCAGAGAGAAATGACTGCTGAGCTTGCCTAAAGGTGAGATGGTCCTTCATGGTCCCTGCTTCATGAAAGAGTCTGCCAGACATTCTTCAGGTACAGAAGAAAGTGACTGACAAACTGCCAATATAGGCTGAACTGTCTTTGAAATTTCCTGCTTCATGGAAAAGTCTGCTGGATACTATGGGCCTGTAGGCTGAAGATGGATGCCCCAATAGTACAGAAGAAATTTGGGTGACTGTCCAGGCAGCAAGATGTCTCTGTCAATTCTAGAGTTTTGGAAGTTGCTTATAATGTACTTCCTGTACACTTAGGTAATCTTCTGGAGTTTTTGATGGAGTTGAAGAATTTATAGTTATAGTTTTCTTAGTTATGATAAAAGAAAAAGTAGTTATAAATATTATAACTATAATTTTTGCTTGATACATGTTTTGTTATATGTAATTTTACTATGTTAAAGTTAAAATCTGCCTTATTATTTAAACAGAAAAGGGGCGGTGATATGGGATCCCCCTCTGTATGCTGTGAATATGATTGGTTAATTAATAAAGAAAACTGCCTTGGCCTGTTGATAAGGCAGAACTTAGATAGGTGGGGGGAACCAAACAATGCGGGAGAAAGAAGGGCAGAGTCAGAGAGAAGCCATGTAGCTCCTCCAGAGACAAACACTGTAACTTTAGCTGGCAAGCCACTGCCATGTGGCAATATACACATTAATGGAGATGGGTTAAGTTAAGATGTCAGACTTAGCCAATAAGAAACTAGAGCTAATGGGCCAAGCAGTCATTTAATGAATATTGTTTCTGTGTGATTATTTCTGGGCTAAGTTGTGGGAAACAAAGAAGCAGCCTTCTTACAACACTGAAATGCTAAACACAGAGATGTATGTGCTCATCCATTCTTGTGCTAGAGAAGTGAAAGTATATTTCCACACCAATCTTTGGAGCACTGCTTATACATGATGAAAGGAGTGTGAGAATTTGGGTATGGCTTGTCCCCTCCAAAACTCTGGTTGAAATATGACTGTCATTGAAGCAAATATTGTAAAGGGCTCTTTAAAGGACAAGTAAATCATTAATGCCTAAATGCCTGGTTTCCTAGATGGAGCTAATTTTTCAAAGGTGAATGCATATTTCTATTGTGGCTACCAATACCATGCTGTTTGAATTTTTAGCTCCTGGAATTAGGAGCTAAATAAACAATTTGTGAAATATCTGCCTACTGTGTGATGATGTATTGCTGTGATTGGCGTAATAAAAAGCTGAATGGATAATAGGTAGGCAAGAGGTATAGGTGGGACTCCTGGACAGAGAGAGAACTTTGGGAGAAAGAAAGTCTGAGTCACCAGCCAGATGTGGTGGAAACAGGATGGACAATACATACATGAGGTAATGAGCCTCACGTCAGAATGCAGGTTAATTAAACGGGTTAATTAAAGTTATAAAAACTAAACCTAAGCTAAAGTCCGAGCTTTCATAATTAATAAGAAGTCTCCATGTCATTATTTGTGAGATGGCAGTCACAAAAGAAAAATCTGGCTTCAATAAACATTTTCTTTATAACTTATCAAGTCTCAGATATTTTCCTATAACATCAGAAAACAGGCAAGAGATAGACAGCATAAGCTTCCATCAGTAGGTTATCTTTACAGCAGTGTACTATTTACCCACAAAAAGGAATAGAGTGCCAATTCTTGCCCCTGGATAGATGGATCTTGAAAAGCTTAAAAGTCATAATCCATGTGGATGAAAGTCCAGAAATAAAACATTCATATATACGGCAAAATAGTCTAGTGGTTTCCTGAAGAGCACAGTTATGGGGGAAATGGGTGAATGGTTGTTAATTCATTCAAGATTTCTCTTTGAAGTGATGAAATGTTTTAAATTTGATTGTGGTGTGATGACTACACAAGTCTCTAAATATGTTAAATGCTGAATTTACAGTTTAAATTAATTTTATGATGTATTAATAGTACCACAGTCACACTCTTTTTAAAATGTGATTACCAGTGTGCAAATGTTACCAGCAGGATAGTCTGACTGTGTCATCTGAACATCTGAACCAGCAGACATGACCAAAGAGCTGGGTACATCATGTTTTCACAAACATGGTTTTTAATGTGACAGGATGTGAGTCAAGAAAAGTAAAGGATCTTCAACTAGGAATGATTTCCATCCCTGAAGGAAGTTTTTGAGGAGAACAATGATAGGATCATAGAATGATAGAGACAACTTGGGAAGTGTCTATCTAGATCTGCTTTTCCTTTAAACAAACCCAGCCATCTCCCTCCTTTCCCACTTGCTGTCTCTCTTTTGTGAAATACCACAAATATGTGGAAATCTTTGGCATACTGTACAGCCCAGTTTACTTATTTTAGACACTGGCAGAAATGTTTTAGAGTTTTGTTCCATTTAGAATTCACAAACAAGCAAGAAACATAATAAGGAAAACCTGGTCTGTCTCACCCATTCATTTTCACTTTCCAGATAAATGACCCAAGATTCAATAACTCTGATTTCCTTTGTTCTACCCAGTCTCCCAGCAGGGAAAAAACCTTGCAAAGTTGAACTGAGTGAAGAAGGTTAACAGCCAACTGATTAGGTTGTATGATGTCCACAAGGCATCTGCCTGACAATATTAAGCTAAGTAGCAAAGCCAAATGGCAACCTTAGCACTCAGTTTTCTCAGGCATTAATCCATTTATTAGAAGTTCATTTAATGAATGACTACAGATCATTAGATGTGAGCGAGGCATGGGGTAGAACCGAACCCGGAATGTTTGGATTGATCACTATAATGGCAGAAAGTGTGTGTGTGTGTGTGTGTGTGTGTGTGTGTGTGCAACCATAACAGCAAACTAATTTCAAATTCAAGTAGCATGCATCATTAAGTAAAGATGGGAATGAATGTGATAGATATACAGATACATAGACACAGTAACTCTGAAACTCATTAACCTATACACATGCAATGAATGTTTTTGAGAATATATAAATTACACCTCAATACAGCTATCAGAAGTACAATGATTTTCATATACTAAGAATGTTTGCACCTTTATAAACCTGAAATATTGCTTCTGGATTTACTGAGTTATAATTTACATATTATTAAAATGTATTGATTTAATTATACACCTTAATGACTTTCAGTGAATTTATAGATTTATACAACTGTTACCACAATCTACATTTTTCCTATATTTTACATGTCTAGAATTTGAAAAGGTGAAGGAAATTAAAGGAAGGGATTACGAAAAAAGCAATGACCTATTAATAAAAGGCTAAGCTAAGTTTAAGAACTTCTTAAGCTTAAAAAAATTATCCTTGTGAAAAGTATTACAGCTTTTAAGTATAAGTTCAGGACTACTTTAAAACTTAAAGACTGTCCCAGGGTCTCATAATTCTGTTTTTTATTGCTTTCTCAAAAAACCATGATCAATAAATAAGTTGGATTTATTAGGCTTACACTTTAGCATTTCTTTCACCCCACTCCTGGTACCAATTTGTCTTAGTCAGGATTTCTATTGTTACAATGAAACACCATGACCTAAAAACTGGTTGGGGAGGAAAAGGTGTAGTAGGCTTATATTTCAGCATTTCTGCTCATCACTGAAGGAAGTCAGAACAGGAAATCAAACAGGGCAGGATCCTGGAGGCAGAAGCTGATGCAGAAGTCATGGAGGAGAGCTGCTGACTGGCTTGTTTCCCATAGAGTGTTCAATCCACTGTCTTATAGAACCCAGGACGAGCAACCCAGGGATGGCACCACCAACTATGGGCTGGGCCTTCCTGAATGGATCACTAATTGAGAAAATGCCTTACAGCTGGATCTCAGGGAGGCATTTACTCAGCTGAGACTCCTTCCTCTGATGATTCTAGCTGTGTCAAGATGGAACACAAAACCAGCCACTATGCAAGGAACACTAGTACCCTGTTTGATATTGACTTCTGGCAAGTGAGAATGAATTTCTTGAACATTTAGAAATCTAAAGCTCTTTAGTCATGCCTTAAAGATAACTGGGAGGAATAGCCTTTGCAGATTATGATATAGTATACTTGCCTCTATAAGAATATTTTCGTTTAAGGAAATATGAAAAACAGATGTATCAATCACACCAAGTTGTTCATCAAACTGGCTATCCCCCTAAAGGGATACTGACAGCAATTGGGAGACCACAGAAATAAACAGGTTTTGTTGTGCTTGATCTGTATTGACTCTGTGTGGAAAGGACTGTGTATTTTTCCAGAGTTCTTTGCTTATCTACTTTGTTAAACCAAAAGACCATTTCTCCACCCACACCCTTTGCTACTTCACAAAGCAGAAATGCATTCAGTGAAATGACAGCAACATCCTATCTATGCAGTAAATGAGATTATCCACTAATATAGTAGCCTTGGAGACACATGAGCTCATGAGTTGCTACATGCATCATACATTGGCAGGTCTACTGGTACCTGTGCAAAGGGAATGGGGGCAAACTTCTGCTTCTCTCAGGACGAGAAAATCTGGGGCTTTAGGAATGCTTCAACCCCTTCTTAGCTTGAGGCCAGCCCCACACTCTGAAAACATTGAAGATAGTCAATGTTTCTCCTTACCAAATAATGAGCCAATATTTAATTCTTTCTGTAAAAATAACAAGCCTTTCTGTCATTTTATTATATAAATTCTCATCCATCTATAACTGATATAATTATATGAATTCCAAATACTTGTTTTAAAATAAATTTGTCTATGAATTTTTATTAAAATTAAAGAGTTGATTTGGTAATTGGTTTTATAAGCCTGTATACTTGGGGTTGCATATAACTTGGTAGCAAAAGGAGTTGAAAGTGGACGAGTTTCAGAAACTCTTCTCTGAACAGTGGGCAGGGCCATGTCCCACACAGTCTGTGAGTATACACACTCTGACTCATCGATTTGCTTATTCTACTTAACTGGCATTCACCAAGGACTCAAAGTGGGGCAGAACACTGTTTATACAACTAGGGTAAATCTTTTTATTTGAACCAATAGTATAAGAAATCCCCGGGTAGAATCTTTTCTGGACAATTTATCTTTGCAAAGATATACATATAGTAACTGTAAGCAAAAAAAAAAATGCCTCGCTTCTACCACTATAGAGCTATAAGGAACAGCCAAATGAGTCAAATATTAATAATGAATACAAATTTGTGATATTTCCTTTTGAATTATTCCCCACAACAACAACCATATTTGTATACCATGATATCCATTGATTTTGACTAGCTTTTACTTTTAGATAGCCCCATATTATTCCCTCCCAGGAGCTCACAGACCGAAGACTAAGTTCTGGGTGCCCACTTTAGCCAGGGAAATGAAGGTACTTGCAGGTAAATGCATGAGTCAGTCAACTTGTAGACTAGGTTTATCATATATTCAACATGCTATTCATTTAGCTAGTAAATTCCACCAGCTGCCTGAGAACTTCATACTGAGTAACTGAGATGCCTTCTTTTCCAGTTGGTGCTCTTTTTAATTTTATAGGACTTTTAAATTGGTAGTGCAATTTCTTTTATATGATTTTTGATATATCTATAGCTGACCCATGAGCCTCTCTGTCAAAACACTCAGTATATTTGGATGTCCCTGCTAAATATATTTATACTACTAATACTAAACACAATAATGAGAATTTATTATTTTACTGTTGTTCTCAGTGCTCATTATAACACATGTTGATGAAGTCACATAAATGTACTAATTTTTTTTACAAATCCATCAATCACTTTTCCAAAATCTTGTGGAAATATAAACAAAATAGGTTCTTGCTTCATTAATCACTGTGCAGTGCTAGCATAAAATCCCAGCCTTTATTCTTATGACTCATCACTTGTTGAGATTGACCCAAATCAGACCTGCTGGTTTTTTTTTTTTTTTTTTTTTTTGGTTTTTCGAGACAGGGTTTCTCTATGGCTTTGGAGCCTGTCCTGGAACTAGCTCTGTAGACCAGGCTGTGATGTGGGAGTGTCATATATCAATCTGTTGATTTCATTGGTTAAGTAATAAAGGAACTGCTTGGCCCTCATAGGTTAAAACATAGGTGGGAGGAGTAAACAGAATAGCATGCCGGGAGGAAGAGGAAGTGAGCTCAGTCTCGACAGCTCTGCGCTCTGGAGTAGAGACGCCATGCAGCTCTCTCCAGGGCAGACATGCAGCCAGCCACCAGG
>JABTXL010021644.1:5222434-5238983 GCA_025134845.1 Neodon shergylaensis
CCTGGTGGCTGGCTGCATGTCTGCCCTGGAGAGAGCTGCATGGCGTCTCTGCTCCAGAGCGCAGAGCTGTCGAGACTGAGCTCACTTCCTCTTCCTCCCGGCATGCTATTCTGTTTATTCCTCCCACCTATGTTTTAACCTATGAGGGCCAAGCAGTTCCTTTATTACTTAACCAATGAAATCAACAGATTGATATATGACACTCCCACATCACACCTGTATAAAGCTTCCAGGTTAGAAGACGCCTTTCTCCAATCCATCTTCCTCCCCATCCACATGCCCTCTGAATCCTGGAGAGCGTGGAGCAGCAAAAAGCCATTGCATTGCATTTTCTGAGGGCACTTAAAATAGCACTAATTCTGTACTAGAATTTACAACAAAAATACCCACTGTCTATCCCTTCTCCCTGTCTTTAATATCTTATGAAACCTGTTATGAAATCCTCAGGATCAGGTACGAGTCAAGGAGCTTCATTTGCAACCCACCCTTGAGAGAAAGCCTCCATGTTCTTCTCTGCAACCCTGTAATTTCACTCTGTAAGAGAAAATAAAATAAAATAAACTGAAGACACAAAAGGATCAGATGGCTATGGAAGGCCTCTGTAAAGTTGCTGTCTAGAGCACTCATGATGCCTGTGGCTAAGACCACAGTATTCAGACTAAGACTCACAGAGAAAAGAGAGGACTTCATGCATCTTGTATAAGAAATAGCCTCACATAACTAGGCTTTCTTTTTTGGCAAAGAATTAGCTACCTTTTTTTTCTTAGTACAATCAATTTTTCTAGAAGCACACTGAATTAAAATACAAAAGTGAAACAGACCAACTGTATTCTCTCTAGCTGTGGAAGAACTGATGCTCAAACAATAAATAAATGGGACCTTGTGAAACTGAGAAGCTTCTGTAAAGCAAAGGACACAGTCAAGAAGACAAAAAAGCCAACTTAATGGGAAAATATCTTCACCAACCCCATATCAGACAAAGGAGTGATCTCCAAAACATATAAGAACTCAAGAAATTAGACATCAAAATTCCAGATAACCCCATTAAAAATAGAGTACAGAACTAAACAGAATTCTCAACAGAAGAATCTCAAATGGCTGAAAGACACTTAAGGAAATGTTCAACATCCTTAGCCATCAGGGAAATGCAAATCAAAATAACTCTGAGATACTAATCTTATAACTGTCAGAATGGCTAAGATAAAATCACTAATGATAGCCTATGCTGGAGAAGATGTGAAGTAAGGGGAACACTCATCCATTGCTGATGGGAATGCAAACTTGTACGCAATACCACTCTTGGGCATATACCCAAAAGATGCTCAATCATGCTACAAAGACATTTGTTCAACTATGTTCATAGCAGCATTATTTTCAATAGCCAGAACCTGGAAGCAACCTAGATGCCTCTCAACTGAAGAATGTATAGAGAAAATATGGCACATTTACACATTAGAGTACTACTCAGCAGTAAAAAAATAATGACGTCTTGAAATTTGCATTAAAGGGATGGAACTAGAAAACACCATCCTGAGTATGGTAACCCAGACCCATAAAGATAAATATGGTATGTACTCACTCATAAGTGGATACTAGCTATAAACAAGGATATTGAGCCTATAGTTTATGATCCTAGAGAAGCTAAGTAACAAGGTGAACCCGAAGAAAAACACATAAAGATCTAGCTGGAAAGTCAAAATAGACAAGATCACCTGACAAAACTGGAAACATAGGAGCGGGTGAGGGGCAGAAGTGAAAGAGGAGAGGAGAAGGGGGGGTGAGGAGAATTGAGGGAATGGGATAGTCGAGATGGAGGAAGGACAGAGATGAGAGCAAGGAAAGAGGTATCTTGATTGAGAGAACCATTGTGGGGCTAGCAAGAAACCTGGCTCTAGAGAAATTCCTAGGAATCCACAAGGATGACCCCGTCTAAGAACCTAAGCAATAGAAGAAAGGGTGCCTGAACTGGCCTTGCCCTGTATTCAGACTGATGAATATCTTAAATATCACCACATCCAGCAACTGATGGAAACAGAGGCAGAGACCCACAATGGAGCCCTGGACTAAGCTCCCAAAGTCCAGTTGAAGAGTGGGAGGAATGAGAATTTGAGCAAAGTGGTCAAGACCATGATGGGTTCATCCACTGACCCAGTCTACCTGAGCTAATGGGAGCTCACCAACATCAGCCAGACTGGGAAGGAATAAGCATGGGACCAAACTAGTCCCTCTAAATGCAGTTGACAGTTGCATGGCTGGGCCAGACTGAAGGTCCACTGGCAGTGGCACCAGGATTTATCCCTACTGCATGTACTGGCTTTTTGAGAACCTATTCTCTTTGGATGTATACCTTGCTCGGCCAAGATATAGTAGGGAGAGACTTGAACCTTCCCCATGAAATGTGCCTTACCCTCTCTGTAAAGTGGATAGGGGATGGAAGGGGAAGGTGAAGGGGATGAGGGGAGGAAAGTGGGAAGTTGGATTGGTATGTATAATGAAAAAGATAATTTGTTTTCTTTTTAAAAATAAAAAAGGAAAGCAGACAAAAAATATGAAAATTAGGGGAATCCAGAAAAACAGGAAGTAAAGAGATAACAAATAAAAATATAGTAGAGTAGAACGTTCCCTGTGGTGTTCAGGTATCTCCTCAGAAACTCATTTCTTTGCTGCCTATGAAATAAGAGACTTTGTCTGTGTGTGCTAAAATTTCTATACTTGGATATTAACATAGTGTGTTTTTAGCAGGATGAACCAAGAAGCAGTTATATTAGCTGAGAAAATAAGCAGTAAGGACAGCTACTAGGTGTTGATATCAGGGACGAAAGAGAAACATGTTCACAGGCTGAGAAAGAGCTATGGATGTAATAATACTAATGGTGGCTTGGACATGTGATGTAGCTCATTGAGTACCAATTTTTCACAAACCACAGCTGTACTGAGAGGGCACTACAGTGGTACTATATAGTATGAATAGCACTTTCAATTAAAAATAAAAATGTAATAATAAATTAAAAAATAATATAAATAAAATACAATAAAATGTAATTTTTTAGTTTTCTTGAGATATATTTATATATCCTTAAAATAATCTAAGCCCACAAACAAAATGTGCATAAATTTAACAGAAAATATTATTTGTTGACAAGCTTTTCTTTTTTTTTTCTTGTAAAGGAAGTAAAATCAAGACCTTGTTTAGGGTTCCTGTTTTGCATATGGAGTTAAATAGACATTCTAAAAATGAGAAGAAAATTTTATTTTCGTTACTGAAAAGTTCTGATCATTTGTGATGATATCATTATTATATTTTAAGTTCTCAGGTGTTGTTGACCCTTGTCAGTTTTCCTTGATATGTAATTTTTATGATTTATTCCAGCGGGTAAAGTTCAATGCACTGGTTCTAGATTAGGAATGGTGGTAATATTCATTTTAGCTTTAAGGAGATCTTAAACATGAGAAATTATGATATTAATAAAAGTGAGTGCTATTAATAAGATGTTTCTGAGGTATATAAATACAATTAAGATTGTATTTATGCTAGTTTATACTAGGGATACTAGGCAGGCCAAAACAAAGTAATCAAAGTAATTAAACTTTATTATGGTAAATGTCTTGTATAACCTAGCTGAGAACTCTTATTAACATCATCATATATTGAGTAATTTCCTGTAAACTTAAGAATAAACCCAAGAACAAGAATATTTTGTTATTGTGTAGTAGCACATAGTGTGGGCAGTTCATTCAGGATGCTTCTATCTGAAGCAAGATACTTCTTTACTCTGTGTCCTAGCATTTGCCTTACAGAGTTGCTATGAGAATTAAATATACTTAAAAAGAAAAAAAAAAGAACTGATGCTCAAAATTGCAGGTCTTTCAGCAGGAGCAAGGTGAGACTCAAAGTGAAACTCCTGATAGCAGAGATGCTGGTTCCTTTGTCAGTTCAGTAACGAAGTCTGAGAGTTATTGACACAGACATGGATGCTTTTGGATGACTGGTGTGCATATTCATCATTCCCCCTGTGACTGGTAGCCTACAAACCTTCCCTTGTTCTCCCTGGAGAGTACAGCAGCTGCTTGGAGATGTGTGACTCTCTCCTTCTTAGGACGAGTGGTAATGTAATGCTAGGACATTTATATCTGCTTTCAATCTAACCCACTTGAGACAGAGGCAGCGTCAGCTCAAATAGAAAGTCATTCTGTAAATCGGAAAATAAATATATAAGAAGAAAATAAATATATAAGAATTTTAGAACATTAAACAGGCCAACAAATTGTGATCAGTATCAAGACATGAATGATCGTGGCCGATGACCAAAGAGCAAACATAAATTTATGAATTTTGATGTCAGGGTACAATAGATAGTTTATTCTATCAAATTTCCATGCAACAGTTCACTTCAGGCCTTGGAATTGGGAATTCTGACTAGAATGTTGTATATTTGTATGGAATCATAAGAGAAAGGGGATAGTTTGGGTATTGTGGCACTTAGGGTTAAGTTACAGACCCTCTGGCTGCTGTACTTTCTCCCACAAATTGAGCCTCACCCTGGAAGCTCTCTCCAGAGATTTGGTAAGCAACTCTGCAACTCACAAAGCAGTGAGTCTTCCCTTCCCCAGGACAGCTGTGAGAAAGTCGAGTTTCCCTTGAGTCTCAGACCCAAATCAACCTTGACATTTATCTAGCACCTTTCTGCCTTCAGCCTTCTGGAATGTAGGCTAGGGAGCTTGAAATGGAATTTATGCCCCACTCCTTCACACACACACACACTAAACACCTCTAAGATTCAGAAACCTTTATCTCTTCCTTCAGGACTCCACATGCTGCCCATAGTAAGAGGCCTTAATTCTCACATTGTCTGGGGACTGAACAGAACTAAATGATTTTTTCCCAGCCTTCCCCCCATGGTACCCACAATAGGTATCTCTCCTAGAGAGACTCTTCCTCAGATCTGAAAGCTTGTTCTCCCTCCCACTTTCGGCAACAGTACTCCAGTTCTCTTCATAAGGCTCATTTGAAAGGTAATTTAGTCTCAACATTTTTTCACACGTGTTATTTCTTTTTTTATTTTTTTAATTTATTTATTTATTAAAGATTTCTGTCTCTTCCCCGCTGCCGCCTCCCATTTCCCTCCCCTCCCCCAACCAAGTCCCCCTCCCTCGTCAGCCCAAAGAGCAGTCAGGGCTCCCTACCCTGTGGGAAGTCCAAGGGCCACCCACCTCCATCCAGGTCTAGTAAGGTGAGCATCCAAACTGCTTAGGCTCCCACAAAGCCAGTACATGCGGTAGGATCAAAAACCCATTGCCATTTTTCTTGAGTTCTCAGTAGTCCTCATTGTCCGCTATGTTCAGCGAGTCTGGTTTTATCCCAGGCTTTTTCAGACCCAGGCCAGCTGGCCTAACAGTTACTAACTGCCATGGTACTCTCTAATGGAATCCTGCTTTACTTTGACCCATTAAAATTCTCCAACATAAAAAAAAAGAAGCATGGAGGAGGATAGAAAAACTTTGAGTCACTCTTGACAGAAATAGGACTATGGAGCCTTGTAATGCCATTGTCTGGGTAAACTTGTTCACCTTGATGCAATATTACAGTATGAGAATGCGATACTGAAAACTGACATTTAATTTAGAAAGCCATATGGCAAAGACCCAATGTTGCCTCTTTTCTACTCATTTCCACCTTACAGCTGGTATTATGTAATCAATGTTATAATAACCTCAGTATCATTGCTTTTATAGCCTCTTACCTTTCTGTCTCTAATAACACATCTGTTTATATATGACTTATAACTGTGCAAAGTACAAACTGACTGCATTTGTCCTTATATAGCTGAGTCTTTTTTTTTAATTTTTATTATTTTTTCATATAGTATATTTTGACCATATTTTCTGCTTGTAGTTTTGGTTATCTTATTCATTTGCTATTGTTTGAGATGGCCTCTTGGCCTTGGCCTCCATGTGTTAGGGTTACAGATCTGTACAGCCACACATCAATGAATAACATATCTTTGAAAGCAGTTATTAAAGGCTGGTTGATGACCCAGTGGAAAACAGCACTTGATACACAAGCCTAGGGGCATGAGTTTGAGCCCTAGAACTTACATAAAGGGTGGAGGAGAGAATCAGCACCATAAAGTTGTTCTCTGACCCCCAGAAGCACGCCATGCCATAATCTGCCTCCCCCACACACATAGCACATGCATAAATACACAAATAGTAAAAGTATCAATTAGTATACACATGAAAAATGACAGACAGATAATTTTTGTTTTATCAAGTGAGTGTGCTCTTAACCATTCCCTTCTCCCTCCTTCTCTTGAAAATGGGGGTAATTTGATTGAAAGCTCTAAGAAATCACCCTCATTCACAAACAAACATATATTTGGGTCAAACCATATTGATGGAATGGTGGAGGATTTCTGGAGGAAAATGCTAAACTAACCCAGACAAACATTCTTAAAACAAATAATTGTCATTTATTGTACGAATATATGAAACAGAAATAATAGCTTTGTCTTTATATTATCTTGTCCTAGAGATAGACAGTAGTGCTGGTGGTGGTGGTGCATATTTAGAAAGACATTTCTAGAAATGTGATTTGTAGAAATAAGGGCGGCCGGGGCTTCATCCCCAGCACCCCAGCCGCCTGCTCGGCTAGCTTATGCCCGAAATAACAACACACAAACTGTATTCTTTTAAATACTGCTTGGCCCATGATATCTAGCCTCTTCTAGGCTAATTCTCACATATTAATTTAGCCCATTTCTAATCATCTGCGTAGCACCCCAAGGTGTGCTTACCGGAAAGATTCTAGCCTACATCCATCTTGGGTTGGAGCTTCATCGCATGTGTCTCAGAGAGGAGCTAACACGTCTACCCGGGAGCGTGGAGCATGGCGTCTCTGAGCTCACTTCCTTTTCCTCCCAGCATTACATTCTGTTTACTCCTCCCACCTATGTTTTAACCTATGAGGGCCAAGCAGTTCCTTTATTACTTAACCAATGAAATCAACAGATTGATATATGACACTCCCACATCAGTGATTTGTCAAGAACTTTATATGGTAGTAGGTGATTGAATACATTTTTATTCAACATTTTAATCTAATCTCACTTGAAATTATCTCATTGGACAGTAAAAGTATTAGAGTCAAAATAGTGATATGAATATCACAAACTTTATTGATATTGCTCTTTATGTCCATTACAGCATAGCATCAGACTAAAAGAAAAAACAGAAATTAGATGTATCTATTCCCCAACAAGTTATCTTCATTTTCTTGAGCATGTTTATTACAGATGGACGCATAAATTTATTTCAAATCTTGGAATGTTCTAGCTCCTGTGTACCTGACATGATTTGTTTTGGTCCGGTCTGTTCATTCTAAGGCAGCAGATTCTTTGTAGTGATGGTTAACTATGACTCAGCAGTTTGTTGATATTTATCCCCTACCACATTGTAGAGTGCACATCCCAGGCAAGGACTCACCATTCAGAGCCTCAAAGGACAGCAAGAAAACAGACTCAAGTAAGAATAAAGGGACTGATGTAAGAAATTAGCTTCCCCCAATGACACAACACTAAAAGAGCTGCATCATGTTGAATGGAACAGCAAGTATATTCTGTGGACTATCACCATCAATGTGTAAACAGATGTTTCAAGAAAATAACCTCAGTCATAGTAGCAGACATGTAGAATTTTGTTACACTAAGGAAGATGAAGAAGAAATTATAAGGAACACCTCTAACACTGAACCTATTATTTTCATCTAATTTTTAAAATGTATATGTACGTGCATGTGTTCAGACATGTACAGATACATATACATGCTGAAGTCAGAGGCAACCTCAGGTACTGGTCCAAATATCTAACATTCCTGAATGGAGAATTTTTGAAAGCCATAATAGATCACAGGAAAGTAATCATTTCCCTAAATTCCCAAGGCATTCATCAAATGTAACAGTGAATGAAGTCTCCTTCAGAAGTCATGCCCTGATGACACGTATCTTTATGAGTTGTATGCTTCATCGTGGCAAGGTGAAGTTCATTCCCAGGTACTTTTTGACACAGTTGATTATTACTGACTTTGAATGTACATTAAGTTTATTCCCAAAGGGTGCATCCATATGTCAGACAGAGGCTTGCTCCTCTAAAGTGGTAATATAGGGTCTCTAAGAGATGAAGATAGTGATGGGTGGTTAAGTCAGGGGGAGGATGTGATTTTTGAAAAGGTTAATGCTTTGGGGGGACTCTACTTACTGAGAAAATAGTTGCTATAAAAGAGTAATTTCAACTCTCAAGCTTCCTGCCTTGCCATGTAATCTCTTCTTTTCATACATGCTCTTGCCATGATACCATCTGCCATGTCATAATCAGTTGCTGGGGAGGGGGGTTCACTAGTTAGCACTGTGTGTAGAAATCTGCTGGCTTTTTTATCAGGATTAAACTGGGTGACCTGAGGTTGGTGCCCCGAGGGGTGGTGTGGGTCACCCAAGGCCTCGGTGGATCCCCTTGCAGGTGGGAAACCACAGTGGGTGAGAGACAGATACACCATAGAGAGAGAGCTTGGGAATAGAGTTTATTTTAGTGTGTTATGGAGGGGGAGGGGAGGGGAAGGAGGGGGAAGGGGAGAAGGGGTGAGAAGGAGAGAGAGAGAGAGAGAGAGAGAGAGAGAGACAGAAACTGCCTCTCCAGAATAAGGGCTGCAGAGAGAGAGCCTGCTGGAGAGGAGGCAGGAGATCCAGGAGTTGGGAGGAGGCTTCTCTCTTAAAGGGACAGGGTACCTAGGTGATAGGGCAGGCCAGCTGATTACAACACTGTGTCCCTTAAACTTCCAGCCTGAATTCTGTGTGCTAAATAAAGCTCTTTTCTTTGTACGTTGTTTAACCTTAAAAACTACAGAATGACAATGAAAAATGGACTATTGTACTTCTTTTGGGTTAAGCATATATGTGAGAATCCATAAAGGGAAAAAGGATTCTTAAATATGTCAGTTTTGAATTCACAGTATATTCTACAAGGATTTATCTACATTTTATTTAACAACCATCAGGCTGAATATTTCATTTTGTTTTTGCAGAACTGCTGTGAAATAGATACCATAAAAACATGTCTCTAAGAAAAGCTATTAGAATTGAGAAATTGTAATAATGTTCTTGTCTAGAATACATAGCTAGGAAATAATGAAGCTAGAGCGTGAAAATGGAACTCTAAAAATTCAGTGTGGGGCAACTGTCTCCTACTAAATGCTAATGTGATTCTACCTAATGATGTCTAAAAGTAAGACACAAAAGGGTCAAAGTGCTTCCAAGTCAAGCATTGCATAGAATATCTTCGGTATCTTATTTATAATTAGTTTTTTAAAGTACACTAGCGAGAAAAAGAGACAACTGTGACAGAGGTGAAACTAGAAAAACAGCTTTATATATTCCATCACCCGTGAGTCAATTTTCCTACAGTCTATTCTCCTTACTCCTTAAAGGACCTTTCTTTATCTCTTTTCTAAATACTGCAATATAGCCAGACTTAACATAGATTGTCTTTCATTTGTATCCTAGGAAAAATTCAAGGACAGTATGTTCTGCTTTTTTTTTCTGTATGCGGACCACAGAAGTGGGTCCGCTCCACCTTGACTAAAGCTCAGAGTTTAAGCCTATTCTTTCTCTTTTGAAGTTATTGACAAGAGGTCTGACCTAAGGTGTTGCTACAAACAACTAGGGTGTGGTTACTTGGTGTTTGGGGTATTGAGTGGCTGCCTACAGGATACTTGGTCCAAGGTGTAGTTGTATGTCCTGACCAAACAACAAAATGCTTAACTCAGAATATAATTGCTTGATGTTTCAGGTATTGAAACAGATAATTGATCAATTTTTTGTGTCATGTTAAAGCATTCTTTTGGATTGTACCACCACCCCAACTGACAAGTGTGATCAAGTGTGATCATTATGTCATTTTGAGACAAAGTGAAGTTTTTGTTTGAAAATTGTGTTGTCTACATTTGCCAATATGAAAAAAAAAAGTGCTCTCCTGACAAGGTAGGATGCTGTTTCAGGGACCTTTGGCCTTCAGTTTTGTTCTGTGCTCTCTAAATTTCTGAAGTGCTTGGTGTATAAACAAGGAGCGGTGAGCTACACATCTGCTATGAGGCCTGCATATATTTATTGTACCTTCTCCCTGTATCCCAATCATCATTGGATCACAGAGTTGTCATGTCATGGGTACCAGAACTAACACGATGCACTTCAGTGATGATAACCAGCACAATTCCATTCTTCATTCACTAAATAAGGAATGATTTATAAAGCAGTTATAACCAACCTTGACATTTCTCTCACCCTGTGCTTCCTTCAATATAGAGAGCTCGTCTGAGTTTTCTCCCTTCACAGTTAGTGTGTTCATCTAGCAAATATAGACTAGACTCCACTTGCAAGAATATGATAATAGATGACCTCTTTTACTATGTTGCCCAAAATGGCTTCAGACTCATAGGTGACCTTCCTGCCTCAGCACACACACAGCCACAACCCAGGGCTTAGACTCCAGGCATGCCGCACCATGCACGCATCTCAGTATACCTTGCATGTTGATGCATTAATGTCTTGTGCTAATGAAAAAATACCTGACATAAACTCAAAAGAGGACTATTTCTTTTGAGCTCATGGTTCCAGTGGTTTAAGTACATAGTCCCTGTCCGCATTGATTTGGGACCCAGATGAAGCCAAGCATAAAGAGAACATATGAAAGAAAAGGATGTTTACCTCTGTATGTCCAGGAAACAGAGAAAGAGGAAGAACCTAGAAACAGATCAAGGCTCTAAAATCATACAATCCTGGGACCTACCTGATGTGGGAGTGATTTCTTATTAATAAAGAAACTGCCTAGGCCCATTTGATAGGCCAACCCTTAGGTAGGCGGAGTAAACAGAACAGGATTCTGGGAGAAAGAAGCTGAGTCGGGGAGTCGCCATGGTTCTCCCACTCCAGACAGACGCAGGTTAAGATCTTTCCTGGTAAGCGCACCTCGTGGTGTTACAGGGATATTAGAAATGGGTTAGATCGATATGTAAGAGCTAGCCAATAAGAGGCTACAGATAACGGACCAGGCAGTGTTTAAAAGAATACAGTTCCATGTAATTATTTGGGGCATAAGCTAGCCATGCGGGCGGCCGGGTGCTGGGGACGCAGCCCCGCTCCTACTACAGCACCACCTTCCACCATCTAGATTCCACCGTTAAGGTTCAAATAATGCCAACAGCTAGGAACCACAGTTTCAATGTACGAGCTCAAGAAGAACATTAGTCTCTTATTCAGGTGTAGCAGTTGAGGATGCTGGAGTCAATCTATATACTTGACATATATATGTTCATGGTGCTGCTTGGTGTATGTTTTTTAATTTATTACATGTATTTATTTTTTGTTTGTTTTTCTGTATGTTCAACAGAGAACAGAGGACAGTTTGGAAGAGCTGTTTCTCTCCTTCCACAATGTAGAACCCAGGACCTTAGACTTATCAGCAATTGCCGATATCAGCTAATCATCTGCTGAGTTACTGTTTGGGGATACTTTTAAGGAACTTGTTCAGAATGCTTAATCTCATCTTTACTAAGTTATTAGTTCATCTCAGCATCATGATTTCATTATCAGGTGATGTCAGCCACTGCTCCACCAGACAACAAATGCTAGTACCTGCATACCAACAGCAAGATCCAGTGAACTGAACCACTTCAGTATTCACAATTGATAATCCATGGTATTTACCAACCCACAGAAACTTTAAAATTCACCCCTTCACTCTCTTGGGTTTCCACATAGCTTAAAGTTTCACAGTTTATCACAGGTTGAGCTACACATGTCTAGTTTCTAAACAGTACATTCCCTGTGACTCTGGAACCACTCAAAACCTTAGACATTTTACCCCAAGGAGTTTTGTACCGAGAGAAATATGGCAGTGGAATATTGATGGAGCATGCACAGGTAACTTCATGCGAATGAGTTTCCTTCTGAGATGCTCCAGTGGCACATCAAAAGGAAAAACCAGAAACCTCTCCTGGACACACCAACTTTGAACTGTCACTTCAGAAGTGCCTGATACAAGATACTCACTTTATTGTTGAGAACATAGAACTCTTGTCATTTCATTTCATTTAGAGTTTTTCCTAAGAGTAAATGAAAGTAGCCACTGAAAAGCATATTTTCATTTGTATCCAAGAGTAAGATGCTGCCTGTGATAATGTTTTTTTTTTAAACTGCGACTTTGGAAAGGGCAGGAAAGTATAAGAAATAGCAAAATAATGATCCGTAATTTTATCATCCAAAGGAAAACATCAGATAATTATAAAATATGTTTCTTCTAGTCTCCCCTTAAAGAGCTTAACAGTTATAGTTTGGTTTTGTGCTTTCCTGACATACAATGTTATCTCATATCGTTTAGAATCCTTCGGAGCGCTGAAAAGATGGCTTAGCAGATAAAGGAGCTTGCTGCACAGCCTGGTAGTCTGAGTTGGATTCCTGGAACCCACAAAAAGGTGAAAGGCTAAAACAGCTCTACAAAGTTGTCCTCTGACCTTCACATGTGACACATACCTCATATACAAACTCAAAGATGCAGAAAATAAACTCTTCGGAAAATGGGTGTTACTCATAAATTATATATCCACAGAATTCATTAATTAACTTAATTGTAAATTAGATTATTTATGTTTATTTGATAGGAAACACTTATTAGTATAGTTTTTAGGCAAAAATTGTTCCTTTTCATTTGGGATTTTTGTTTGTTTTTACCATAGGGTTTCCATAAATATTGCAGGCTGATTTTAAATTCCTTAAGTAGCCCAGGCTGGCCTCAAATTTTCAGTTTTCCATCCTTGGTTTCTTTTGTGCTGGGAACACAGGCTGTATCATATTGCCCACCTCTAAATAATCTCTTTTCAATGTACAGATTTTCACTACTAGATTTAAATTGTCATCAGTGAGCAGATTCTCCAGCCTACTTGTCCATTTTTAACTTTGATTCTCAGGGCCTTGTCTTTGGTATCTGTTGTTTGTTTGCTATTGGATTATAGGCATTTGTAGTGCATTCTTAGTATCATTGATACAGGGTTTGCAAATGCTGTTGTCTCACATTTTCTAGGCTGCCTTTCCCCTTCCCTGCTTGTTTCTATTGCTGTGCAAGAGTTTCATAGTTGGATATCTTCCCACCTGTGTGGTTTTGCTTCTTTCATCTATGTGTATGGTGTTATGCCCCAGATATCATCTTCTGGGATGACACCAAGGAATTTTTCCCTGTGACTCTCTCCAGGAACTTTAAGGATTCAAACTTTACATATAAGATTTTGCTCTATTCCAAGTTGTCTTCCTGTGTGTTAAGAGCTGTGTGTGTAACTTCCTTCTTCCACAAATGGATCCAATTTTCCCAGCATCAGTGGTTTAAAGACCACCATTTTCAATTTGTACTCTTGCCACCATGTTAAAGATAAATTTTCTGTGTGTATGTGTGTGGGGGGTAGCATTTTACTTGTATTTTAATAAATAAAACTTGCCTAAGGAAGAAAGGAAAAGGAGGAGAGAGCTGTCATGGAGTCACCGAAGTCAGACATGTTGAATCTTTCCCAGTAAGTCACTGCCACGTGGCGATATACAGATTAATAGAAATGGGTTAAATCAAGATATGAGAGTTAACCAATAAGAGGCTAGGGCTAATCGCCCAAGCAGTGTTTTAGTTAATACAATTTCTGTGTGGTTATTTCGGGGTTAAGCTAGTCGGGCAGCCTCTCCCTACAACATGAGGCAAAGCTTATCTATGTGAATTTGTTTCTGGGATAGCTGTTTAGTTTCATTGGTCTATGTGCCTAATTTTGTTACATATTGTTTTTATTGTCAAATATTTGAAATACAATTTGAGATGAGAGACTGTTATCTCTTTAGCTTCCTTCTTAAAGGAGATTGTTTTGGCCAATTAGGGTCTTTTAAATTACCTATGACTGTTTAGATTGTTTGATTAAATTACTATTTTTTAAAGGCATTAAATTTTTGATAACAACTTTTTGGGGTCTGTGTATCATCTTGAATTGTTTGAACCTAACAATGCAAATTTTTTAAATTCATAAACATGGAGACATGCTCTTTTCACTTGTATCAGCCTCAATGTTTTTCAATTTTTTGTATAATCTTTGCTGTGATGTTTTCCTTTATTTAACTAGCATATTTATTTATTTATTTTTTAACAATTTCAAATGTGTGTATACTTTCCTGTTGATTGCCTTTAAGTTGTTCCCATATATTCCCATTTACATACATACATGTATGAATATTTATGTTTAATTTTCATGTATTAATTATAGTTAAATTATTTATACATGATATAGAAACTTATTGTAATGCCTAGTCTGAAACATGAATTTAAATATTTAACTACTCATATAGGTTTTATTTGTTCTATAATCTTTTACTTTCTCACTTATTTTTATGGAAACACTATAGGATATATTTTTATATTAGTACCACATCATTTACCTTTTTTAACCTCTACAATTGCTAATTGAAGGTTAGCTTTTTAAAAAAATCAGAGAATATCAGAGACTATCTTATACCTCAAGTAATTTTCATGTTTATGAGTCATAATTTTAATTTTCAAGCCTACATCATTTCCCAAACACTATTTCCAAAACACGTCAAATGGACACTGCAGAAATCTCCTTGTCACTTCATCATAAAAACAATTTCTGTCCATATTAGTCATTCACTTATTAACAAGTCTGAGCCAGATTTTGGTCTGTAAAAGGCAATTATAAAATATATGTTTGGCAGATTCAATCAGGAAATTACATTTTCTGCAAGAAAGCATTTTATTATTTTGGAAAAAAAAATTCAAGCTAGATGTTTGCCAAACATCAGTTTATGAGATTTAAAATCATGCTGTGAACCCAAAATGTATGAAGATGCCATATTTAGCATCCATGGTTTCCTCAACACTGTGCTCTGCTTGCTAGGACAAGGATTACAAAGCTTGTGACTTTCTTTTCTGGGGTTGCTTGTTTGTGCTACATCCTAGGCATTCATTACAAGATGCAGTTTACTGTCTGGAGTTGTTTAAGAAATTTTGTAAGACAATGAAAGAAGACAAAAGTTAGTTTTGTTTTAGAGGTTATGTAGCTAAGGTTTGGGGATGAGGAGAAAGAAAAAATCAACACACAGTCCTTTGAAATTGTGATTGCTATCCCAGGAGCATACTTACTACTGAGTTAGCCAAGCTTATTACCAACACACATGGGTGGGAGGAGGTAGAGCCACAGAGAGAGAACTGAAGAGACTTACCATCTTAATTTATCAAAGGTTTTCCCCTTGCTATATGTCATAGTCCATAGTAAGAATCCATTGTAAAAGCCTAAGAAATGAGTAGTTAACTAGTGTCATCTAGTAACAAATGTTTTCTTACAAATGTCTGCCTTTTTGATTACAAAAACCCCAGTGCGGGAGAGGACTTCTGAATAGATGTGACTGCTCAAAATGGGACCATTGCGTGCTGTTGGAAATAAACTGTAGTATAGACTAGGAAGCCTGTCTTCCAATTTATTTGTGTCTCAGACTCCTGAGGGATCTTAGCTAAATTAGATAACTTCTTCACTGCAGGGTCCTTGGGTTTAAAATCTCTCTAGAATCACAGCACCTTTGAGACTCAGAGAAAATAGTTTCTATCTGCATCTGTGTAAGGCTTAACACTCTGGGGTTAAAAAATCAAACAATTTAAAATCGCTAAATTTCTTCCTTTTCCTAGAGCCCATTGCATTAAATCCTGCGTTTTCTGTCATCTTACAGCTGAAATTTGTTTTGGAAGGGAAAGGCTGATAGTTAGGAAAGCCTGACAGATATTAACACAGCCCAAATAATGTGTGCCCACAGATGTTTTTCTAGTGACTGCCAACTTGAGCCCTGGCTTATTCATAATCAGGGTGCTTCTTGTGGAGAGAACTGTGCTTCCCCAGTCTAAGAACCATGAAATAGTGGAGCTCTCCATGTGAAGGGTAGGCAAGGATAGGATGGTCTGAATAGTCATTGTCAATGAGAAGGTTTTAAATCCAGTTTGGTTTGCATGGCTTAGTTATCCCTGAGGTATGAGGATTTTGACAACCTGCTGACATATTTCAAATACAAATGACAGAGGTGAAGACAAGACTGAGTTTGATACTTTTCACCAGAAAATGATGGGACTGAAGGGCAGAGGGTTTTCCTGAAAGTATTAAGAAACAGAAGCAAGTCTAGAGGCTGCTTTTCCTCAGGAGAGCATATTAGGTTAGAGTTGAGAACAGGAGCCCTGTCCTCTGAACTCAACAGTTTCAATTGCTTATTGAAATATCCATTCATCACGTTTCATGTCTGGGAAGCAACTACAGAATTAAAAACAACCTCGGAAATGAACTTCTCCAGCAGTGGGGCTTGGTAGATGCTGAAATTGGGGCTAACTCTTCACTGAAAACTGCATCCGCATCCCCTAAGGCTTTTCTTGTGATACCATCTCTCTCTCTCTCTCTCTCTCTCTCTCTCTCTCTCTCTCTCTCTCT
>JABTXL010021644.1:5240167-5277599 GCA_025134845.1 Neodon shergylaensis
GAAAGAAAGAAAGAAAGAAAGAAAGAAAGAAAGAAAGAAAGAAAGAAAGAAAGAAAATATCAACTGTCATAGCAACACTGTCCCAAACAAACAATTATCACACAGGGAAACACAACAAAATTGTAGGTGGTTTTTTGTCTTATTTATTTATACATACAGGGTGTGTGTTAAAGATACTGTAACCCACTTGAGCATGTGGTTCTGGCAGACCATGCCCTTTTCTTCAATTTCCTCTGCCTTGCTAAACACCATTCGATTCATTCCTGAAGCTAGTCCCTAAGGTCTGTTACCTTATTTGGCCACTTCTTCCTCCTGAGACTGACTACCAAGGTCCAACTATCAAAGTACTGAAGTCCAGCAATCAAAAGCTTCCTTTGGTTCACCTAATTAACATGCCCAACTAAATTTAAATACCTCATCCTAACCCTTGTACCTTTATAAACTGTGAATTTTCCTATGAGCCACATCTGTCTCCGCTCTATTCAGAGGCAATCCTTTACCCTCAGGAACAAATACCCATACCCTCTTTGCCTGGTTCCTTTCCCTGGTTCCCTCTTCCTCTGCCTTCTGTCTTTGTTCCTTATTCCTGCCCTTTGTCCTTCTGTGGCAAATAACTCTCCCTTATGCTGAGACCCTGATCTGAGACCTTGACCTTACGGGTCCTGAGCCAATACTTTTCCTTTCATATATGGGAAAGGGTGACATGTTATATATGGGAAGGGGTGACCTGGCACACATGTGGAAGTCAAGGACAATTTGAGGGAGCTGTTCCCCCACTATGCAGGTACTGAGGATTGAAGTGACACCATCACCCTGGACTACCCACTGAGACATCTCTCCAGCCATCAAATAAGTTCTAACTGAACAATAAACCTCATGTGTCTTTCTACCAGGAAAGAGCAGCCAAGAAAAGCAACATCTTATTGTGACAGATAGAAACGGTCCCAAAGCTCATCAGGGTGTTCCGCTGGACTTACTGACCAAAGTGAAAAGGAGCGAAACATAGACACGAAAACAAACTGAGAGAAAAGTCAAGCTGTTGTGTACATAATGTGAGTGTCATATGCTACATACGCAGAGGTCAGAGGTCAGCCTCTGGGGAGTCAGTCCCCTCCTTTTGGTCTCTTTAGGCAGTCTCTGTCTTTCTATTCTACCACTCTTCATGCTCTAACTCGGTTACAAGTTCCTGGGTGGTTCCCCTTTCTACCTCCCAGGAGCTAGGACTGAGGCTGTGAGCCACCATACCCAGCTTTATGTGCATTCTGGCGGTGAAACTCAGATCACGATTTGGAGGGAGGAACTGCCGACCACTGAGCCATCTTCCTGGTCTTCCGCATTTATTCTTTTTCTTTGAGATTCTGTACACGAGTTTTAAAAGAAAGTGAACATTAGGTTGTGTTTCTGTATTATAAAATAATTATTTTACTTGAACAAAAATTGTTTCTAACTTTCTAACATGATGATATTATATATCTTTTCAAAAATATTATAGATAATTAATTAATAATGTAATAATTATGTTCATAGAAATCCAGGCACAGTGAGACATGCTAACAATAGTGTGTAGAAGATGGTAGTATTTCAAGGCTAGTCTCAGCTACATAGCAAATTTGAGGCCAGACTAAACTATAGAAGGCTCTTTAGTCCCTCTGAATGTGGTTGACAGTTGGGACAGGCTGAAGGGTCAATGATAGTGGCACTGGGATTTGTGTCTACTTCATGTACTGGCTTGTTGTGATCCTATTCTCTTTGGATGTATACCTTACTTAACCTAGATGTAGTAGGGAGGGTCTTGGATTTGCCACAGGGCAGGGTGCCTTGTCCTCTCTTAGGATCGGAAGGGGAGGAGTGGAAGGGTGTGCGGAGGGGAGTGGGAGGATAGGAGGAAGTGGGAATTTCGATTGTTTTTTTAAAAAGTAATAAAATAAAAAAGTTTAAAAAAAGAAAAGAAAAACTATTTATAAAATATGTGCAAGTAATATTAATGTGTATAAACATAAGTATATAACTTATAGGACACATAAAATGTTATTCAATATATATAATTGATTCCCTTTCATATAACATACAAAATTGTTTCTCTGCTGTATTTCCATTAACAGGATAATGCAATAAATATCTTTTTAGACAAAAATCTTTAAAGAAGATATTCTCTTACATTCTTAAATTTAAAATTAGTAAGTCAATAGGAACACACATTTTGAGGCTTTTGACACTAGAGGCCAATTGCTCTCCAGAGGAATTCTGTCGACTAGCATCATGCTAATAGGGGGTGATAAGGAATAAAATGCAAGAAAGAAAAGTTGACAATACAGTGGGATCTTGTTCTTGCATCATCTGGGCCACACAAGTAGGCCAAAGCTGAAATTTGGGAATAGCCTGAGTGGATCACACTGGAGGCTCTTGAGCTTCAGCTCCCTTTTCTTGGTATTCTGGTCCATTCCCTAAGGCCTCTGAGTTCTCACACTATTTCTTACAGATAGGTTATTACAACTGTCAGTTTTATTTTGTACTAAGTTAAACATCAATTATATTTAAGGACTAGTGTCTTCAGATTTTATCTGGGAAATTTTCTGCCTTGCAAAGGGATGTTTACAGGTGTATGGGTTTACATTGTGCTAAATTATAAAATCAAATTAATTTGCCATGGCTAGCTTTATCGCTCTGTAGTTTCAGTTCACTGTTGATTTGAAACCATCTTCCATAAATACATAGAGTGTCATCAGTGCAGGGTACCAAAGAACCAGTAGTCAACAGCAAAAATGAGCAGCACAAACAGAACACAAAGCATGAGAACTTAGCCAGGCTTGGAGGCACAGGCTTAATATCCCAATACTTGGGAAGCTGGGGCAGGCAGACTGCAAGTTCAAGAGCAATGGTTGTATTTCCAGAGGTCCTGAGTTCAATTCCCAGCAACCACATAGTGGCTCACAGGCATCTGTTATGAGATCTGGTGCCCTCTTCTGGCCTGCACATGTAAGTTCAGACAGAATTCTGTACACATATAAATAAACAAATAAATAAAAAATAATAAAAAAAAACAATGTTTTTAATGCTTTGAAAAAAAAAAAAGACCAACCCTGACTACAAATTGGGGCTGTATCAAAAAGGGAATCTTTTTCTCCACTTCTATTCCCCAAAGCACATTTGAACTGAAGACGGACTTTCAAATTACTGCCTAGACAGTAACTATGCCATTAGTTATTCCCAAGTCTCAGGAAGACACAGAATCATCTGTGAGACAGAAAAGTCTCCACAAGCTGGGTATGCTCCATCCCAGTACTTAGGAGGCAGAGACAGGAAAAGTTCAAGGTAATCCTGGGTTATATAGCAAACCAATAGCCAGGGCTATTTGTGACAAATATTAGAAAATAAACACACAAATCATTACTTTGTCTTTTAAAAACATTCTGTATTATTTATGTGTGTGTGAGCGTAGGTACACACACAACGTTGTACATGCAAAAATCAGAGAACCACTTGGAAAATTCAGTTCTCACTTTGTACCACACAAGCTTTAGGGTTGGAACTCAGGTCTTTAGGCTTGTTGGCAAGTGCCTTTACCCACTGAACCATCTCACCAGCCCTCATCATTTGATTCTCTGCATTAAAATAGTAAACGACACTTTCCACTCTTACACTGACTTTCTGCTTTTATCCAGTGGGAGACTTAGATATGTACAGAATCAGCTGTGTACATTTTCCCTCATAATCTCTGGATAACATAAAATCAAATTCCCTGAGCAGTGAAACAGCATTGTTGAACTTGGTATGTACTCAGAGAGAAATGTCGAAGTATATAAAAGCAACTCTGGGAAGGGCTTTGTGGGAGCCTAGGCAGTTTGGATGATCACCTTACTAGACCTGGATGGAGGTGGGTGGTCCTTGGACTTCCCACAGGGCAGGGAACCCTGACTGCTCTTTGGGCTTACAAGGGAGGGGGACTTGATTGGGGGAAGGGGAGGGAAAGGGGAGACGGAGGTGGGGAAGAGACAGAAATCTTTAATAAAAAAAATAAAATAAAAAAAAAGAAACAACCCTTGGACAAACCCAACCCGCACAGTGCTGCATCCATGTCTTCAGCGCCAACAACCATCCTGCCCCCCCTGCCCCCCTCAACCCGCTCCTGTCCTCCTCCACCGCCGCCGCCGCCACTATGCTGAAAAAAAAAAAAAGGCTGAAGGGGATACTAAAAAAGATAAAGCTAAGATGAAGGAGGAGCCTCAGAGAAGATCTGCAAGGTTGCCCGCTAAACCTGCTCCTCCAAAACCAGAGTCTAAACCGAAAAAGGACCCTGGCTTGCAAAGAAGGGAGAGAAGGTATGCAAGGGGAAGGATTGATGATAGAAAACATCTTTCCCTGATAATTTTGTAAGACTCCTCTTGGCTCTCAGGAGAGACTTCCTGTTGTTGACATACATGACCACTATGGCACAACATGTCTTGTGTGGGAAAACTAAATTCATTTTTATATCTTCCCCCTCCTGTCCCATCAGCATAAACTTAAATCCCTTAATACTAGAGATCTGTTGGAACCTGACTCTCAAAATTGGTTTTGCCAATCTATTGGGCAATCTGGATTTTGCAGTGATATCACTGAGTATCCTCAAAAGAGCAGCATGAAATGTCAGCCCTCACTCTGAGCTCCTCCCCCTTTCAGAGCATCAAATGAAGACTCATCGGGGTATTATAGTGGCTGTCTGACTTTGGTAGTCGGTACAAGAAGGGAGTTTCGAAGTTCTTGTGTACTGTTAAGGATTGTCTGCCCATGTTCTGCCTGGAAACCCATGATTGTTAGTGGAAAGTATCTTTAATAAAGCTGGATACAGCTTGACTTGGAAAAAAACTAACTCTGGGTCTACAAATGAGATGAGAGGAATCCTATCTCATACTTGACTAAGTGTTCCTTGAATGTTGCCAGCAAGGAGAAACATCAGATAACAGTAGAAAGAGAAAAAGAAAATTTTAACTTCCAGTACATGAGAGGAATTTGGAGTATCTTGAGAAGATAACTTTCATAAAGGTTGCTTTTAAATTCAGCATTCGACAAATGATTTATACATATTTGTCAAATATTGCTTTAGGAAATAAAACTTTAAGGAACACTGGGATACCCAGAGATATCTTTAGATAATACATTGTTTGTGTTCATATATCTAAGACTGTCTTTGTGTGAGAAGCACTTTTGTCTTAGACAAAATGCATTTGGTAATCTGGTAATATGTGAGAAATATCATGGTATGGGGCAGAAGAAAACCCCAAATTAAGGGACTATTCTATTGTCACTAATCTCATAATTATTTGGTTTTATTTTGGCTCTTTCAAACTTTTCTTAAGGTATAAATATTATCTCAACATTTATAAGATAAATATATATATGTATATATTTGTATATATATGTTTATATTTATATATATTTGTTTATATATATATTTGTTTATATATATGTATATATATAAACTTTTTGTCATGATATTAATGGTCATACAGAGTACTGACTAATTCCATAAAAGGCTTCATCTAACTTCCTGTACATGATTTCAAGTTTGAGTCTCTATGCAATAACTAGGAATTAAATTATTGTACGATATACTTATGGCCCTTTAACTTCTTCGAGCTCTGCTGCATATGACATTTAAAATGTTTAAGTTTTCTGCAGTGAACCATGACAGTGACCAACAGCAAACGACCTTTGACATCTCTTAAAGGAGAATGGAGTCTAACAACAATGACTCCACCTGGACAGTGGTAACATGTTGTAATTGGAGCGGCCGGCTGTGTCCTGCCACCCAGCTAGAGCGGTGGGCTATGTTCCTGGCGCCCGGCTGCCTGCATGGCTAGCTTTACACCCGAAATAATTACATGGAAACTGTATTCTTTTAAACACTGCTTGGCCCATTAGCTCTAGCCTCTTATTGGCTAGCTCTTACATATTGATCTAACCCATTTCTAATAATCTGTGTAGCCGACAAGCTGGCTTACCAGGAAAGATCTTAACCTGCGTCTGCCTGGAGTGGGAGAATCATGGTGACTCCTTGACTCAGCTTCTTTCTCCCAGCATTCTGTTCTGTTTACTCCGCCTACCTAATTTTCTGTCCTATTAAAGGGCCAAGGCAGTTTCTTTATTTAACCAATGAAATTAACAGATTAAAAAGAAATCACTTCCATATCAGTAACATAACTAAACTGGCAAACACCACCCAAAGATTGGCTTTGGACTACGAATTATTCAGGACAGTTTCAAGGTGGCTAGCTGAGATGGTCCAGCCTCACTCTAGCCAGGAATTGAGATAAGCCCTGTATTTTCCCATTATACAGAGACTGTACAAAAATGATATAGCCAACTCTCCCAGGACTTGATAATTATCCCAGTTTTTCTCAGGGTCCCCTAAAGATGCTGTTACCCAGACAGCAACAGGAAGTAATTTTAAGAACATGACACCCCCATTCTCAAGAGCTGGGGTGGGTGGGTTTTGGTCATTCAGTGGGTTTTGGATATTTTCCATCTTTGGTGGTGGTGGGGTTGGTCATAGTTGTTATTGGTAATAGACAAAAACTGAACAAAGGATGTAAGATTCAGGAATCTTGTTCTGAAAAAAAATGGGAGATATAGAAATGATAGGATAAAAAGATAGATTCTTTAATCTACTTTTCAGCCAAAAAAGCAACTACTAGTCAAATATTTTGCAGTGGCATGGATTTTTACATATTGATACAAATTTAAGGTTATTTTTGTTGGGTCCTACTATACATATGTTTCTACTCTTTTTCAAAGTATAATACCTATATAGCTCATTTAACAATGTAATGTAAATTTATTGTCCCTGAAAAGTATTAGAAACTATTTAGGATAATAAAGAAATGCAGGTTAATTGTTAGACTCCTATTATAATCAAACTTGTAATCATTTTAGGTATGTTTTCAAGGTCAAACAGATATATATTTTAGATAGGTGGTCTTTAAGTACTTTGGAGATCTACAAATATAGCATTTAAAAGATTTTAATATCGCCCTACTTCGGCCCCTCTGCCCTCTGTGGACACATAACATCTCCCAGCTCAGCCTGTCTGGGCGCTGGGTCCGAATCCTCAGGGCACCCAGGTGGGCGGGAGCTCCTTTGTTTCAATAGCCTGCCTGCACCAAAGAAGGTAGGTGCTTTGTTTACGAGCTACCCAACCAGCACAGAGACCTGATCTCGGCGCTAGGAGAGCCAGCACGGGGTGAGTTGCTGATCCCGTGGCTTCAGCCCGGGACAGGGAACTCGGAAATTCCTCAACCCCCTATCCTTCCTGGGCTCTCTGCAGGGCCTCTACACCCTGCATACTGCCTCTTTCTTCCTATCCCACCCAGCTTGCATCCAGAACCCTCCCTTCTTCGGCCCCTCTGCCTTCTGTGGACACATAACATCTCCCAGCTCAGCCTGTCTGGGCTCTGGGTACGAATCCTCAGGGCACCCAGGTGGGCAGGAGTTCCTTTGTTTCAATAGCCTGCCTGCACAAAGCAAGGTAGGCGCTTTGTTTACGAGCTACCCAACGAGCACGGAGACCTGATCTCAGCGACAGGAGAGCCAGCACTGGGCACAGAGACGTGATCTTGGCGCCAGGAGAGCCAGCATTGGGGAGAGCCATCATTGGGCACGGAGATCTGATCTCGGCACCAGGAGAGCTATCACTGGGGAGAGCCATCACTGGGAAGGTACATTAGTAGGCAAGAAGACCTGATCCTGTTAAAGAAGATCCATAGGGGAGCATTCGGAGGAAGAGATGGGCAGGCGCCAATGCAAGAATTCACCCAACAATCTGAAAAGCAACATGAAACCACCAGAAACCAGCGACCTCACAACAGGAGGACATGAACACCTTAATCAAGAAAAAGTAGAAAAAATTGACTTTATGAAAGTGATTGACGCCCTTAAACAGCATGTAAAGAACACCCTTATAGAAATGGATGAGAAATATAACAGAAAGTTTGAAGAATTGAATAAATCAGTGAATGACACCCTAGAAAACCAAGGAAAAACAATGAAACAGATAATGGAAACAGTTCAAGACTTGAAAACTGAAATGGAGGCAAAGAAGAAAACACAAACAGAGGTTCGGCTGGATATGGAAAATTTAAGTAAACAAACAGAGACTACAGAAACAAGCATAACCAACAGAATACAAGAGATAGAAGAATCTCAGATTCTGAAGATACCATAGAGAAAATAAACACACTGATCAAAGAACACAGCAAGTCCAACAAACTTTCATCACAAAACATTCAGGAAATCTGGGACACAATAAAAAGACCAAACCTAAGAATAATAGGTGTAGAAGAAGGGGAAGAAGTGCAGCTCAACGGTCCAGAAAATATATTTAATAAAATTATAGAAGAAAACTTTCCCAACCTAAAGAAAGATATACCTATGAAGGTTCAAGAAGCATACAGAACATCGAATAGACTGGATCAAAAAAAAATCCCCTCACCATATAATAATCAAAACACAAAGCATACAGAATAAAGAAAGAATATTAAGAGCTGCAAAGGAAAAAGGCCAAGTTACTTATAAAGGTAAACCTATCAGACTTACACCTGACTTCTCCATGGAAACCATGAAAGCCAGAAGGTCCTGGATAGATGTATTGCAGAAACTAAGAGACTATGGATGCAAGTCCAGACTACTATAACCAGCCAAGCTTTCATTCACTATAAATGGAGAAAATAAAACTTTCCAGGATAAAAACAAATTTAAACAATACGTAGCCACAAATCCAGCCTTACAGAAAGTAATAGAAGGAAAAGCACTAACCAAGGAGTCCACCAATGACCACAATAACTCAGACATCTAAAGACCTTTTGAAAGACCCCCAGTCCAGCTATGCAGCCTTGAAAGACCCCCACTCCAGCTATGCAGCCACTTAGCTACAGTAACGCCTTTTCGCAAGGCTTAGAACTCCACACCCGAGGTCAGGGCAAGAACGAAAACAGCTTATCTATGATAATTAAACATCTGGTCTTGAGTCTGGGACGGAAAGCCCTAGTCGAGGTTAGGGCAAGAGCAAAATAGCTTATCCACGGCAAAACATACTGGCCTTGAGTCAGGGACGGAAAGCCCGCATACCCTGCCCCACACACACTGAGGAATTCGTCCCCAAGTTACCCTGGCCTCATTTAAATTAACCAATAACTATGCATCTCGCTTCTGTGCCCGCGCTTTTGCTCCCCTATCCCTATAAAAACCCCTCTTCCCAGCCTGAGGGCGCGCAAGTCTTCAGAGAGACTTGTTGCCCCAGGCGTCTGTGTATCCGAATAAAGCCTCTTGCTGATTGCATCCGTAGGAGTGGTCTCGGCTGATTCCTGGGTAAGGGGTCTCTCCTGAGGGAAGACTCTCCTCGGGGGTCTTTCACTTTCACCAACACAACTCAAGGATGGGAAACACACAAACTCTACTACTAAAAAAGTGACTGGAGTTAACAACCACTGGTCATTAATATCACTTAATATCAATGGACTCAACTCACCTATAAAAAGGCACAGGCTAAGAGATTGGATACGAAAACAGGATCCAACATTCTGCTGTTTACAAGAAACACACCTCAACCACAAAGACAGGCACCTACTCAGAGTAAAGGGCTGGGAAAAGGCTTATCAAGCAAATGGACCTAAGAAACAAGCAGGTGTGGCCATACTAATCTCTAACAAAGTTGACTTCAAACTTAAATCAATCAAAAGAGATGGAGAGGGGCATTTTATACTCATAACAGGAACAATTCATCAGGATGAAGTCTCAATCCTGAATATCTATGCCCCTAATATAAAAGCACCCACGTACATAAAAGAAACATTGCTAAAACTCAAGGCAGCCATCAAACCGCACACACTAATAGTAGGAGACTTCAACACTCCTCTCTCACCAATGGACAGGTCAATCAGACAGAAACCTAACAGAGAAACAAGAGAATTAATGGAGGTAATGAAGCAAATGGACTTAACAGACATCTATAGAACATTCCACCCAAATAGGAAAGAATATACCTTCTTCTCTGCAGCTCATGGAACCTTCTCGAAAATTGACCACATACTCGGTAACAAAGCAAACTTCCAGAGTTACAAAAAAATACTAGTAACCACCTGCATCTTATCGGATCACCATGGAATATAGTTAGAATTCAACAACAATGCTACTCCCAGAAAGCCTACAAACTCAAGGAAACTGGACAGTCAACTGCTGAATCACACCTGGATCAAAGAAGAAATAAAGAAAGAAATTAAAGCCTTCCTTGAATTTAATGAAAATGAAGAAACAACATACTCAAATTTATGGGACACTATGAGAGCAGTCCTAAGAGGAAAGTTCATAGCACTAAGTGCCCACTTAAAGAAAACAGAGAAAGCACACATTGGAGACTTAACAGCCCAACTGAAAGCTCTAGAAAAAAAAAAAGAGGCAGACTCACCTAGGAGGAGTAGAAGACTGGAAATAATCTAACTGAGGGCTGATATCAACAAAATAGAATCACAAAAAACAATCCAAAGAATCAATGAAACAAAAAGCTGTTTCCTGGAGAAAATCAACAAGATTGATGAACCTCTATCCAAACTAATTAAACGGCAGAGAGAGAATATGCAAATTAATAAGATCAGAAATGAAAAGGGGGACATAACCACAGACACAGAGGAAATTCAGAGAATCATTAGATCTTACTACAAAAGCCTATATGCCACAAAACTGGAAAATGTAAAAGAAATGGACACTTTTTAAGATAAATACCATTCACCAAAGTTAAACCAGGACCAGGTGAACAACCTAAATAGACCTGTTAGTCGCGAAGAATTAGAATTTGTTATCAAAAACCTCCCTACCAAAAGGAGCCCAGGACCAGATGGCTTCAATGCGGAATTCTACTAGAACTTCCAAGAAGACCTAATACCTATACTCCTTAATGTATTTCACAATATAGAAACAGAAGAGTCATTGCCAAATTCCTTTTATGAAGCTACAGTTACTCTGATACCAAAACGCACAAAGACTCAACCAAGAAAGAGAATTATAGGCCAATCTCACTCATGAACATCGATGCAAAAATCCTCAACAAAATACTGGCAAACCGAATCCAAGAACACATTAGAAAAATTATCCATTATGATCAAGTAGGCTTTATCCCAGAGATGCAGGGCTGGTTCAACATACGAAAATCTATCAATGTAATTCATCATATAAATAAACTGAAAGAAAAAAACCATATGATCATTTCATTAGATGCTGAAAAAGCATTTGACAAAATTCAACATCCCTTTATGATAAAAGTCTTAGAGAGATTAGGGATACAAGGGTCATACCTAAATATAATAAAAGCTATATACAGCAAGCCGACAGCTAACATCAAATTAAACGGAGAGAAACTCAAAGCCATCCCACTAAACTCAGGAACATGACAAGGCTGTCTACTCTAGCCATATCTCTTCAATATAGTGCTTGAAGTTCTAGCAATAGCAATAAGACAACATAAGGGGATCAAGGGGATTCGAATTGGAAAAGAAGAAGTTAAACTTTCGTTATTTGCAGATGATATGATAGTGTACATAAGTGACCCCCAAAACTCCACCAAAGAACTCCTACAGCTGATAAACACCTTTAGTAATGTGGCGGGATACAAGATCAACTCCAAAAAATCAGTCGCCCTCTTATACACAAAGGATATGGAAGCAGAGAGGGAAATCAGAGAAACTTCACCTTTCACGATAGCCACAAACAGCATAAAATATCTTGGGGTAACTCTAACCAAGGAAGTAAAAGACCTATTTGACAAGAACTTTAAGGCACTGAAGAAAGAAATTGAAGAGAATACCAGAAAATGGAAGGACGTCCTTTGCTCTTGGATTGGGAGGATCAACATAGTAAAAATGGCAATTCTACCAAAGACAATTTATAGATTCAATGCAATCCCCATCAAGATCCCAGCAAAATTCTTCACAGATCTTGAAAGGACAATAATCAACTTTATATGGAAAAACAAAAAACCCAGGATAGCCAAAACAATCCTATACAATAAAGGATCTTCTGGAGGCATTACCATCCCTGACTTCAAACTCTATTACAGAGCTACAGTAATGAAAACAGTGTGGTACTGGCATAAAAACAGAGAAGTCGATCAATGGAATCGCATAGAAGACCCAAATTTTAACCCACAAACCTATGATCACCTCATTTTTGATAAAGGAGCTAAAAGTATACAATCGAGGAAAGAAAGCATCTTCAACAAATGGTGCTGGCACAACTGGATATCAACCTGTAGAAGAATGAAAATAGACCCATATCTGTTACCTTGCACAAAACTCAAGTCCAAATGGATCAAGGACCTCAATATTAGTCTGAACACACTGAACCTGATAGAAGAGAAAGTGGGAAGCACCTACAACAAATGGGCACAGGAGGTCGCTTTCTATGTATAACCCCAGCAGCACAGACATTAAGGGCACCATTGAATAAATGGGACCTACTAAAACTGAGAAGCTTCTGTAAAGCAAAGGACACTGTCACTAAGACAAAAAGGCAACCTACTGACTGGGAGAAGATCTTCACCAACCCTGCAACAGACAAAGGTCTGATCTCCAAAATTTATATAGAACTCAAGAAACTAGACTTCAAAATGCTAATTAACCCAATTAAAAAATGGGGCACTGAACTGAACAGAAAATTCTCAACAGAAGAAGTTCAAATGGCCAAAAGACACTCAAGGTCATGCTCAACCTCCTTAGCGATTAGGGAGATGCAAATCAAAACAACTTTGAGACAACATCTTACACCTGTCAGAATGGCTAAAATCAAAAACATCAATGATAGCCTTTGCTGGAGAGGCTGTGGAGGAAGGGGTACCCTCATCCATTGCTGGTGGGAATGCAATCTTGTGCAACCACTTTGGAAATCAGTGTGGTGGTTTCTCACGAAATTTGGGCCCGTGGACCCAGCAATACCACTCTTGGGAATATACCCAAGAGATGCCCTATCACATGACAAAAGCATTTTTTCAACAATGTTCATAGCAGTATTATTTGTAATAGCCAGAACCTGGAAACAACCTAGATGCCCTTCAATGGAAGAATGGATGAAGAAAGTGTGGAATATATACACATTAGAGTACTACGCTGCGGTAAAAAACAATGACTTCTCGAATTTTGCATGCAAACGATGGAAATAGAAAACACTATCCTGAGTGAGGTAACCCAGACCCAAAAAGATGAACATGGGATGTACTCACTCATAATTGGTTTCTAACCATAAATAACGGTCACGGAGTATATAGTGGTGAACCTAAAGAAGCTAAATAAGAAGGTGAACCCAAGGAAAAACATATAATTATCCTCTTGGCTATGGGAAGTAGACAAAATTGCCAGGGAGAAAATTTGGGATCTTGGGGGTGGGGTGGGATGGGAGTATCGGGGGATGGGGAGAGAAAAGTGTGAAGGGGAGGATGAGGGAAACTTGGGGAAACAGGAGGATTGGGATAAAGGAAGGTTGGATAGGGGAGCACGGAAGCTCAATTCTTAGTTAAGGGAGCCACCTTAGGGTTGGCAAGAGACTTGAACCTAGAGTGGCTCCCAGGAGCCCAAGGCGAGGTCCCCAGTTAGTTCCTTGGGCAGCTGAGGATAGGGAACCTGAAATGACCCTATCCTACAGCAATGCTGACGAATATCTTGCATATCACCATAGAACCTTCAGCTGGTGATGGATGGAGATAGTCACAGAGACCCACACTGGAGCACTGGACTGAGCTCCCAAGTTCCCAATGAGGAGCAGAAGGAGGGAGAACATGAGCCAGGAAGTCAGGACCACGAGGGGTGCACCCAAACACTGAGACAGTGGGGCTGATCTATTGGGAGCTCACCAAGGCCAGCTGGACTGTGACGGAAGAAACATGGGATAAAACCAGACTCTCTGAACATGGCGAACAATAGGGGCTGATGAGAAGCCAAGGACAATGGCCCTGGGTTTTGATCCTACTTCAAGTTCGGGCTTTGTGGGAGCCTAGCCAGTTTGGATGTTCACCTTCCTAGACATGGACGGAGCGGGGAGGGCCTTGGACTTTCCATAGGGCAGGGAACCCTGACTGCTCTTTGGACTGGAGAGGGAGGGGGAGATGAGTGGGGGGAGGAGGAGAAGGGTGGGACGAGGGGGAGGGAAATGGGAGGCTGGGAGGAGGCGGAAACTTTTTTTTTCTTTTCCTCAATAAAAAAAAAATAAGAAAAAAAAGTTTTTAATATCAAAAGGTTTTTTAATGACAATGAGACATATATGCTCCTGGTAGCATCAATCTACTTCAAAGAAGATGATGAACATAGTAGAAACTCCATATGGAGTTTACTTTTTTATGGCAAAAGCTAGTCATGTGGGCAAAAAAAAAAACTATCCATGCCTCAATTTCTGATAATATACTGTACAAACTAGACCAGCAAGACACAAGAAAGGTGATTGCTAAACTTTGACGAGACAAGGACAGTCCTTCAAAATTCCCTACTTCACAGAAAAGTCTGTCAGATATGGTAGGCCTATAGGCCAGAATTGGATGCCCCAACATTACAGAGGAACTCTGGGTGACTGTCAAGACAGCCTGATGTCCCTATCATTAGGTAACATTTTATTCTTCTGAGGTCCTTGATGGAGTTAAAGACTAAATAGTTAAACATAGTTTTCCTTAGTTATGATAAAATCAAGTTAAGTATAAAACTTTAGGCTCACATAAGGTAAGATAAACAACAGAGCATTTTCTCTAATTTTGCCAAATACAAGTAGACTAGAGATTGTAACTGCAATTCTTACTTCATAACTGTTTTTACTCTACATAATTTTACTATGTTAAAGTCAAAACCTTCCTTTTTAATTGGGCAAATGGATAAATACTGTGGAATAATCATTCTGTAATAATCCTTCTGTACACTTTGTGTATGTATGTTACTATGATTGGTTTAATTAACAAGCTGATGAGCCAATAGATGAACAGAATAAAGTTAGGCAGGAAAGTCAAGCTGAGAATAATAGAATGAGGAAGGCTGGACACAGAGGACTCACTAGCCAGATACAGAGGAAGCAGAAGGTGAACATGCCATGCTAAAAATGTTACCACCATGTGGCAAAGTATAAATAAGGAATAAGAGTTAACTTAAAATTTAAAAGCTAGTTAGTAATAAGCTTGAGCTATTGGCTGAGAATTTATAATTAATATTAACACTCTAAGTTATTATTTGGGAACAGGTAGTCAGGACAGGAAAAGTCTGCCTAAAATATCACACCTGCTAGATAAACAGAAAATGAGGAAAAGTTATATCTCACGTGATTTCTATGTCAAACAATGAGAAAATCAATTTACACAGAGAAGAGATCTAATCTGGCTCATAGGTTAGAAGTTCAAATCTTCAAATCTCTGTACATCTAGAAAATCTAATGAACATGACTACAAGCTTGACTATATAGATGATTATTTATAAACATATATTTCTTAATTACATATTTAATGAGATTTACAAGCACAATACCTTAATCAAGATCAGAAATACATATAAACAGTATGGCAAAACTGACCTTAAATTTGTATCAATAAAGCAAATCCATACCAATACAAAGTATAAATCTCTATTGCATATCCCCCTTTAAATGTAAACAAACATTGATAAACAATATGTGAGAATTAAGGCATAGTTCTCTCCAAACTACTTCCTGTTGATTATTGGGTGAAGTATTTTTGGGGGTGTTCATGGCCACCTTTTGGGGGTCTTGGTCCATCAAACTACTGTAGCCTGGAAGTATTCTACAGGTTCTCATCCTCTGTGGAAACAAAAGAAGAACCTTTTTTCCAAAGTAGCATATCCTTAAGCCCAAATTTTGATATCAAGATATCTTTAAAATATATATGCTGGTTTAGCTTTTCAGTCCATACAATGAAATGTCTCTTGCTATGTAGCTCTCTAACATACAAAAAATTCAAAGAAAACAAAATAATATACAAAATCCAGACTCTCTGTGTATATTCCATCTTTACATGTCTTATAATTTTTAATCTATTACATTTTCTACAAGCTTAATATTTATTTAATTGTCATTATTTCTTTAATCTATGACTGTCTATACTCTTTTATATTACATTTGCCTTCTCTTTACTCTTTTTCCTTCTCTCTTCCAAGCCTACGTACATTTTAAAAATACACTGTGTCTTGTTTAGAGGTGTTTTAAGTCTGAATTTGTTTTATTGTATATCTGAAATCACTTTCTATCCAAGAGACTTTTTAAAATGCTAAGTAGCTTGGTCTCAGTGGCCCTGGGTGCTGGCTCCAACTCTCTCAGGCTTTAAATATGGTAGAGGCAGTTCACCACAGATTCTAGGACAGCCATTCTCACCACCTCAACTCTGGATAGCACCGTGCAGCATATACATCCTTTTTTATCTGAGTAAAAGCTAAATCTGCCTTGTAATGCACTGCACAGCCTGGATACATCTCTGTGTATGGCAGTGGGAATCTGCCAGGCTTTCCTGCCTGTGCACTTCTAGCAGACTGAATCCCGCTGACTGCCCAGGTAGGAAGTGCTGAGCTGGGCATGGTCTCAGCTGCTTTCTTCCTGACCCCAAGTGGGCACATAAGCATCCGGACCCAAAATGGGTGGAGGGCATCAACCCCCCAAAAGAACCAGAGTTTGTACTGGAGCACGGAGCAGGAAGTCATTGGTTTGAAACTACTTTTTTTTTCTTTTACTGCTGAATCAGGAAGACCTTGCTTAGAAGCACTGCAGCATGCAGCCAGTAAGCAAAGCCCATCTGGAAAATAAATGCGACTAAACTTTGTTGTGTTTTTTTTTGTTTTGTTTGTTTTGTTTTGTTTTTGTTTTTTTAGTGTCCAGAATTCCTTTCCAAGCTTTCTTAGGTTTTATTTGGATTTAGTCAATCATGTTAGAAGTCAATTTGTAGTAAGAAGCTGCTTGTTTGTTTTCCTGGCAACGCCACTCTCCAGAAATAATCACACAGAAACTGTATTATTTAAATCACTGCTTGCTCCATTATCACTAGCTTCTTATTGGCTAACTCGTACATATGAATTTTTTTTGGTATTGTATTTTTATTTAATTCTTTTTTTTGTTTTTTTTTTTGTTTTTTTTTTTTTTCGTACATATGAATTTAACCCATCTCCATTAATCTGTGTATTGCCACATGGCAGTGGCTTACTGGCAATGTTTCAGCATGTCTGTCTCTGGCGGCAGCTCCATGACTTCTCTCCTGACTCTGCCTTCCTTCTCCCAGCATTCCGTTCAGTTTTCCCTACCTAGCTCTGTTCTATCCTATCAAGCCAAGCCATATTCCTTATTAACCAATGGTATTCACAGCATACAGAGGGGAATCCCACATCAAAAGATAGTAAGTTCATTGAAAGAAAACAGGCACAAATTTAACCCCAGAAGAACTTTACAGGAATTATAGACCTTAAACTTATTAGCAGCCACGACAGGGGACTGAGGAGAGACGGATCCTTCAGATCCAAATAAGAGCTTCATTAGTTTCATTAGCCATCACACACAGTGTGACTGTGGTCCTGAATGGAAACAATCTTTAGCTCCCTTCAGTACTAGGAGGGGAGCAGGGGCACAGGGGCTTTCTAGTGGTAAGGAAAGTCCCATGCCATGAGGCCTAGTTTACATACTAGAAGTCAGGGGTGCACTGACGAGGACTAGCTACAACTCAAGGCCACCTTAGATGTGGGCAGTACCAGATGGGGACCAGGCCTAAAATGGCAAGGATGAGGTAGAGAACCCATTCATTGTAAGAGCTGAGGGAAGTCATAAGCATGAGTTATAAGCATCAGCTCTCTGCAGAGAGCAACAGAGGGGTGTGGCCTGATACCTAACACACGAAGTGGCATCAGCAGCTAGAAGATCTCTAACTTAATAAATCTCCCTTTCTTCTTGACTTTGTCTAGCCTGTAAGAACAGAGTTACAGGCTGTGCCTAACTTAAAGTGTGCTGGAGTAGTCGATGGGCCAACACTTGTCTGATGCTCAGAATTATACCTGCTGTGTTATTAAATTTCACTGTATGATTAGTACCATAATAATTATATGATAATGATTGTAAGATCAAACATGCCTCTGAAAAATGCACAGCACTTAAAAGGAACCTTATAAACAATAGCTATTCAGTTCCAATGCAGTTTGACAATCTGTTTTAAAAAGATACATTGTGTGGAACTCTGCCTATGAAATAAACACGGCCATGAATCAAAATGTGGTGTGAATGAAATCTCTCTTACAGAGCTTAAGCAATGCCCTCAACTTCTAATCAGCTTTCTCCAGGTGTGCAGCATTAACCCTTCATGTCTCGAAAGTTCCCCAAAACAGAGAAATGCTTTGCAAGAAGAGATGCAGAACTCCCGATGAGAAAGTAATAATCTGAGCAGTCCATGTTCAACTCCTCTGGGCATTAGGGCCAAGGTGCTCTGAGCTGCTGAAAACTGATGAGTCTCTTGAAGAAGGAGTAATTTACAATGCTCCCGTGGCCAGGCAGAGTTTGTACAGCTTTCAGCAGCCCCTAATTATCTTCTGGAAATAGTTTGAGCACTGAGATAACTGGACTTATTGAACACTCAAAGAGGTGAGGGCACTAATTGCCCCCGCAGGGCATTTTGGCTTTTGGTTGGCCAGACTGTGTTATATGCCAGGCTTCACTCTGGGGTTCATCAGGATGCCCTGCTGATCCAAAAATCTATCCTTGGTATTAAAGGCACGGGTCAATGAGGTATTGAAAGACTACGAGTTGGCAATTTTAGCTTCCAGTGAAAATGAGTTGATACCCTTCACTCAGTCCATTGCATAAGCATCCTGCAAGACTCTTATAACTGGCACAGGAAAAACTCTGACTCCCAGCTATTATCACATAGAAAGAACAGCAACATGGTTGAAACAGAGAACCTGTAACCAAGGGTCCTCAAGTCTTTGGGTGCCCATTGTTTGTTTCCACCTGGTCATGGACAACTTGTACATGTCTTTGTGCCTCTATTCTTTATTAACACAGGTCTATCAAAAGCAACTTGTTCTAAAGTTCTTCAAAAGTCTTCTTGATTGTATTAAATTCTATGTATGTGATAAATTCTGTTATTGTATGTACAATCAAGAACACAATCATGAAATTTTGTTGCTGAGTCATCTACTTGTTTATCCTATACATGACAACTTTTAGCCCTAAGCCATCCATTCAGAAAGTCTCTAGCTACATGTGGCTGCTAAGCATGTGAAGTGAGACTACTCATTCTTATGATGGGCTGTCATTTGAGCTTACAAAATTTAACATGAAAAATAAAAAACTATAATGTAACTCAATAATTTACATTGATTACATGTTGGACAAATATATTAATTCCCTTGTTTATCTTTGTTTCTTTGCTTGGTCTCGGAGTCAGTGTGTCATGTATCCCTGACTGGGCTCAAACTGATTATATAGCTGAGTCTATCCTTGAACTATCCTGAACTCTAGGTCCTAAATGCTAATGGAGTTGTGTTACCACTACCTGACTGCATTATCTTTTTAAAGTAGATAATAGAAATGTTATGATTACATATCTGTTTGGTGTGATGTTCCTCTAAGATCCCTATCACCCACATGGCAGCTCACAACTGTTTGTAACTTCAGTCCCAGGAGATGAACATCCTTTTCTGGTCTCCTCCAGCAAAGCCATACATGCTGGCAAAATACCCACAGAAATGAGAATTTTTAGAAAGGAAAAGAAAAAAGAAATATATTTACACATAAATTTATAGTCTGCATTTTTAGGCATTTTTTAGTAAATTAATTAATTAATGTTGAACATTTTATCTTTTCTAAGATACTTGCTAAAATAGTATCAACCTGCCCTTGTACACAGGAATCTGAGGTCCAGAGAAGTCAAAGGACTTACCTAAAGCTTTTCACATAAACATACTAAGTGTGTATGGGATGAGGCCTGCAAACTGAGCTTTGAACCTCTACCTCTGACCCCTCTTCTGTGTCATTTGTAGGTCTTGAGACAAGTATTTAATGTCTGGAAAAGAAAAGCAGATGTCAACGGGGTAGCAGTGACTCACGCCTTTAATCCCAGCACTTGGGAGGCAGAGACAAGAGTTCAAGGCCATCCTGGTCTAGAGAGTTCTAGGACAGGCTGTAAAGCTACAGAGAAAACTCCGTCTTGAAAATCAAAAACAAAACAAAAAAAAAAAGAAAGAAATGGAAAGCTGGTATCCCAAACAAAGGCAGTATGTAATTGTTTTCTAGGGATGGCATTATTTCCCTCAATTTGGTGATTTTTTGTTTTCATTCCAGAGACCAGAAGTCTAACATCAAGGTTTTGGAAGATACCATCTGAAGATATTGAAGGAGACCAGTTAGTGTGCTTCTTCTGCCTCTGATGGCCATCAACCATTGTTGATGCCACACTTCAGTCCCAGCCTGTGTCTTCACAGGGACCTCCTTGTCTGTCCATCTCTGCATTGTCTGTCTTACCAGACACCCATCTTGAGCCTTTGAGCCCACTCTTATCCAGTATGACCTGAGAGCACAAGCTGAGTGGTATCTACAAGGACATTTGTTCCACATAAATTAACACTTTGGGGTTTCCTGTGGAGATACTTTGTAGTACTGTGGTTGGATAGAAATGAAACTAGCAAAGGAAAATTTTGAGGAATGAATTGACATCATTTACTCCTCTGGAATTTCATAAAATTTAGAAAGGCTGTCCTAAACTGAAGGAGGGGAGACAATGGAGAAGTGCACGGTACCGTGAGCTAGGGCCACCATGGCCAGGTAACTTCAAGACTAGCACTTGTCAAGGGGTAGAAGCAATGGCCTCATTAACTGAGAATCCGTTCTTTCATTTTGGACTTCTTAATAATGTTTCCTGAAACCCATAAATACATTCTGACTAAATCCAGAAATAAAAGCATTTTAAAAATATTTATTATCATTTTACACTAATGTCAAATGCCAATGTATTGGGGGAAACTGTCCTTGACTTCAATGGACCCAACATTAACTAAGTGTATTAATGTGAAACTAGTTAATTAATATTGACTGGTATAAGATATGATGTAGGCTAATCTCTGAATAACTGCTTGTGTAACTACTAGACCTGCAGTCCAAGCCTTTCAGCCATGAGCTTGTATGAACATATTAGCTGTGAAAGGTTTAAAATGATTGAGTGACTCAGTCTTACTAATAGCAAGAACTAAGCATTGCCCAATGCAAAATGAAACTTTGAATTGTATTCTGTATACTTGAATACTTAAATTTTCCTTTTGCATATAAACAGTAAGAGAAAAGGGAAATGAGCATCATATAGTAGACATTTCTAAAAAATATATACAACATTTTGTTTCCATGAGAATTACAGATTCTCTTGTTAAGAATCAAATTAAACTACACGTGGTATCATAAATTTAATCCTAGCACCCCAGAGGCAGAAACAGTTAGATCTTTGTAAGTCTGTGACCAGCTTGGTCTACTAAATAAATAAATATGCAAGTATATAAGCAAACAAATAAATAAATGAAGATAGATTAATTAATTAATCAATGGAATCACAGTTTAATTACAAAAAAATCTTATTGCTTAAGCCATTTCTGAGCGACTTCAATACTAGACCAATACTTTAAATTATTTCCAAAAAGAAATATTTTCCAAATTTCATTTCTAAGAAACATGCTTTCTTATTAAAGGAAGTTTAATGCTTTCTTGATCCCCACAACACATCACACTTCCATTAGAATATTAATTGCTAATGTTTTATTTCATTATTTGTGCTCCGTTTAGCTGCCTTAATAACCAAGAGCAGTACAAAAAAATCTTCATGATTGCTACATAGTTGAGCTCTTTCACTTTCAAAAGATTTCACATAGTTTCAGCAGTACTGCATAAGAATAAAAATACATACAGCTTTTCACCTTTTCATTATAAATTCCATTTTGGGAACTAGAAAAAGAGTTCAGTGGCCCATCACTTGCTTAGCATGCACAGGGCTCTGGGTTCTATCCCAGCAATACAAACTATTAAAAATAGAAAAACTAAAGTCTACTTCTGGCAAATATTTTCACATGCTAGTGCATACATACTCTCTGTAAACCTCTCTGACATTTTTTATTTTAATTATGGTATTCTTTTATCTTGCTTCTCAATAGTTGGCTGCTCTAATCAGGTTTCATTTTCAATGCAAATTAGCAATAAATTTTTCATTAGGCTTCTATAAAGTGCTTGCAAACTCCATCAACTTTTTGATGATGAAAATTTTAATTACTGGTTAATTATAGAAGCTGCATATTTGTGCCTCTTTGTGAAACTCTAAACTTCCCCTGGACATATACCAGAAACTAAGAATAAAAAATAATGGAAGAGACAACTTTTAGAACACCATGACCTCTATGGTGTGCAAAATGAGAAAGTACAGAGTACTGGTCTATACAGGCTGACTTCTAGATGACTCAGAGAAGTCAGGTAGTGTGCGTTTTCTTCTTCAGAAAGTTCATATATTCTGGATATATGCATCTATATGTGCTGGGTGTATTTAGCAAGGGTGAATTTATAAGACGAAGAATGAAATGGAGCTAGGAGACCTACTAAGTTCTTAAAAGACACTGTCATTAATGACATAAATGGTACCTAGCTCAATAACTCACTTGAGAATTGAGTAAATGTAGCTTCTAAACATCTTCCTCCAATGTCTTTCTCTTGTAGTTAAAGAAATCACTTTCTCCTACCCTAAAGTAAGTTGTTTTAAGATCAGAAGACTGTAAAGTTTTCTAAATCAAATCTAAAAGAGCATTATTTAGAGAAAATTTTAAAAATTCACAATATGCAATTTTAATATCTGAACTTGAAAGTGAGATGCATTAGATTATCCAGGTTGTGGCATGTTGCTTTACTTTTTCTCATCACCCGCTTTTTGACTAGAAGGCTGATTCCGTATTTGTTTTTTGTCAGTCTTACTGTTTTGACTAGAATGATCTTTTTCAAACCTCTTGTAACTTTCTCAGATAATAATAATGGAAGGTGCTAAGACTGATCTATACAAAAGGATTTTATGATCAAGCAATTATGGAAAATAAACATGCAAATGAAGTTAGATTTTTTTCTTCATTTCTTTCTTTTTAACTAGAAATTAAGCCTGTGGCCCTAGACATACTACTATGAATTGTGCCACTAAACATACTCCTTTTCCTAAACAGATATCTTTACCAGGGGATATTTCAGAATTTTAATAACGTATGGCATTGTTTTAATTATTTTTATGTATGTTTTAAATCTCTAGGATCAGGGTAGGTCAAGTGTTGGTTAGTGTGTTAGATTTCTACATTTATTTTCATAATTTGTTTTATGAACTAGTGTCCCACAATACACAGTTTGGGGAAGATGGTGACCTGGAAGATGAGCAGTCAGTTTGCTATGCCATCCAGCAACCTAGTCTAACTGTGTTGGCAGTAAATGACTAAAAGCTGCTTGTATGCTCTGTGGATGTGTGAGCCAGAATTGGTTATTTCTTACCAGTTTTAATTAAGCAAAAGTCTTCATCTTAAATGAGAACTTAAAAAGTAAAACAAATGCCTATCTCCCTTGATATATAAATATCTGTAAACTTTCAGTCAGATTATCAAAATGTCTGTTATATCTAAACTAATATGAATAGATTCTTGCTTGCAAGATCCTACCCTAAAAAGTTGGATGGCAAGTGCTTCAAAATTATCACCAAAGAAAACATTTTACCAATTTGCATTTTAATAAGTCATACAGTCTCTGTGAATCCTCATTTTTACCTGTTCATGATTTCCTATAAATGAATGTCCCTTTATTTCCAGTTTCTGTACCCAAAATTTAACATGGAGGTCTTCCTTTCCTATTGGTAGCCCTTGATAGTCTTCAGTTTCTATCTTGCTCTAATTAAGGTTTCAAGTACTATATTAAATTAGTATGAAGAGAGTGAACATCCTTGTCTTGTTCCTGGTTTTAGTGGAAACGCTTTGAGATTTTTTTTTCCAGTTAGGTTGATATTGGCTGTGGGTTTGATGCAAACTGTCTGTATTATAGTGAGGTATTCCCTGTGCATCCCTCATTTCTCCAGGTCTTTTATCTTGTGTCTTAGCACCTTGTGCCAAAGTACAAACATGGGCCAAGGGCTCTTCCACATAAGCCTTTGTTCTGAACGATCCAGTGTGGGCAAATACACAAGCATGGCACATTTTAGCATCTGGGATAGCTGAGACTTTGGGACATGGTAACTGAGAGCAGTCTCTTTGGGGAGTTTAGGTTAAACCCCAGAAGATTATGAAACAAACATCTGAGAAGAGCCTGGAGATGACAATCCCATGCTTGGGAAGGAGTAGATGTTCAAGGACAGCCAACTGCAGGACAAAAAAATTAAAACGATCTTTTGCAATATAACTACAGGGATGATTATTAAAATCTATAAATACAAGTCATTGATGACAAATGCTGACCTCCTATTTTTCATATTAATCACAAAGAAGAGGAAATTATATAATAAAATATTTTACTTAGAAAGAGTTCTTCAACTAGCAAGATTTCTACATCACATAAAGAGATTCCTTTTTGCTCTGGGTAAAATTCACTTGGTCCCCCTTAATATGAAGCCAGATCTTAGTAAGGTCAGCCAGGCTCCAGGTTAACATAGAATTCTCTTCCAAAAGTTCTAGTTTAATAAATGGTATCAACACAGAACTAAGCGTCTGGAGTCTCATTGCCAATATTTAAAGACTATAGAAGCCATAATTTACCAGGCCCTGGATTTGTTAATATAAAATCCTGTGGGAAACAATGGCATAAACAAAACCAGCCTAACTTGCCAGGGTAGAAATATAATCTGCTAATTTAAAAGAGTAAACCACATGGATTACAATTTACATTGGTGAACTGTACTGTATGGAATGATATCAGGAGCATTGCAGGCACAAAGGAGTATTACTGGCAACTACAATATCTATAATATTGTTTATATCTTTAGGGCATTTCTCTATTGCAGTCATAAAGTTAAAAGATTACATGTATTACTTATTTTAAATTCACAGCTCTGCAGCAGACACTATTGCTATATCAGTCTTGTAAAAGAAGAAATCATGTCACTAGTAAAGTCTAAATTTACAAGTTTAATAAGGAGATTATTTTTTGAATATTCACTTGTATTATCAGTTAATATTGCATTTAACTACAGATAATAGATTTCACTTTGCTAATTAAGCTATGCAAGAAGTATTTATATTCATACAACAAGGAGACACTTTGAGCCTCATGTTGACATCTGTTCTTGTTGCCATATTCCACAGAGACAATGAGAAAGAAATTTCAGGTAGGTACTGTGCAAAGTATGGTCTAAGTTACAGATATGAAACACCAAGTATGGAAACTCCCAAAACTACAATAGACTTTAAACTCAAACCTGCCCAACCTTTACCGCGGGAGACATTATCTTCATTCTTCTTAACATACAACAAACCCACCCTGAAACCTATAGCCATTCCAAGGCCATTTGCTTTGCAAACATGCTTAAAATAACAGTTCAGAAAAAGAGCTGTCCCCAGGGATGGTGCACACATGGTTGAGAATTATTCGTGAATAGATGAAACAAATGGGTAGGGAAAGGCCAATGGATTGGCACAAGAAATGCCAAGTAGATTGAAGCCAGATTATGTCTTTCTGATCTTACCTTGCTGTTTTATTATCAATGCTTCTGCATTGCCCATAAGACACATCCATAACTTTTTCCCTTCATGTCAAAATGTGAGTTAGTTTCCTTTTAATTGCATTCTTTTTAACTGGAAGGGGAAAGGGATCCAAGAAATAAAGGAGTTTATTAGAGTTATTTCCAACACTTCTGCTTCCATCACTACTCAGGAGTAAATAAGAAACAAGAGAGTCTTCAACTCATCACTCACATTCATTAGTCAGCAACTGAAAATCTAGGGTTTGTTACTTAAGAAACATTTCCCGGGCAATAAAAGTTCCCTTACTGCAGCTTCTTTTAATGAGTGGTACCCATGCTACCCTTTCCAAGAGAGACAATAGAGAGAGCATCCTTGGTAACTTTCCAACAGCTACACAGAAATGAAACACTAAAGTAAAAGGGCATTGCCCTCTCTCTGCCCACAGCCCACCTCCTAGACTTTTGTGGTTCTCTCTCAGCAATGTTTGATGGATTTTGCTCTGTTTTTTTCACTTGCTAATTAGGTTTCACAGTTTATTTTATTTTATTTCTTACTCTTTTCTGATATATTGCACTCTGACCACAGTTTCCCCTCTCTCCTCTCTTCCACCCTCCCAATCCACTCCTCTTCCATTTTCTTTCAATAAAAGGCAGGTCTTTCTGGGATATAAACTAAACATGGAATAACAATTACAATCAGACTACACATATGTCCTCATATCAAGGCAGGATAAGGCAACCAAGTAGGAGAAAAAAGGTACCACAACCAGGCCACGAGTCAGAGACAGTTCCCACTCCCACTGCTAGGAGTCCTACAAAAGAATACCAAGCTACAAAACCGTAATATATACCTAGAGGACATAGCTCAGACCCATACAGGCTCTCTGATTATTGTTTTAATCTCTGTGAGCCCCTATAAGTCCTGGTTAGTTGTCTGTGGACCACTTTTCTGTGGTGTCCATGACCACTGTGGTGCCTACAATCCTTCCTCTGCCTCTTCCTCTTCCTCTTCCACTGGATTCCCTGGGTTTCTCCTAGTGTTTGGCTGTAGGTTCCTGCACCCACTCGTATCAGGTGCTAAATGAAGCCTCTCTGATGACAATTATGTTAAGTTTCTCTTCAAGAGTGTCATTAGGAATCACTTCACTGACTTTCTTTCTTTCTTTCTTTCTTTCTTTCTTTCTTTCTTTCTTTCTTTCTTTCTTTCTTTTTTGGCAGTCATGTTTGGTTCTACCCTATGTCTCTGGGTTTTCCATCTTCTGGTTCCTGGTCCTCCAGGCAGTGTCAGAGGTGGGTTTCCACTTGTGGTATGGGTCTCAAGTTGGACCAATCATTGGTTAGTCACTCTCACAAGTTCTGTGCAACCTTTACCCCTGCACATCATGCAGACAGGACAGGACAAATTGTAAGCGAAAGGTTTCATGGCTGGGCTGGTGTCCCAGTCTCTCCGCTGGAAGCCTTGAATGGTAACAGAAGATAGCCAGTTCACACAATGGAGTATTACTCAGCTGTTAAAAAATGACATCATGAGATTTACAGACAAATGCATGAAACTAGACAACAAAACATTTTGGGCAGTGGTAGTGCATGCCTTTATTCCCAGCACTCAGAAGGCAGAGGCAGATGGATCTCTATGAGTTTGAGGCCAGCCTTGTCTACAGAGTGAGTTCTGGACAGCCAAGGCTACACAAAGAAACCCTGTCTTGAAAAATCAAAACAAAAAAAAATCATCTTGAATGAGGTAACCTGGACCCAAACTCAAAATGACAAACATGATGTGTACTCACTTGTCTGTGTACTTTACTTATCTGTGAAGGATAATCATGCTACAGGCCACAGACCCAGAAAGGATAAGGAACAAGGAATGCTCACAGGACATCACAAGGATCTCCCTGAGAAAGGAAAGTAGAAAAGATTTTGAGGGCATACTGTGGGTAAGTGGGGATGAGAATGGGGGATCAAGCAGGGGTGGGTTGGGGGAATGGAAGAAGAGACCAGTGGGAGATATGACTAGAATTAACGGTCATATCTCTGGTGTGATAGAAACCTAGTGCTACGGAAATTCCCTGGAACCTATGAGGTTGACCCTAGTGAAGACTCCTAGTAATGGAGGATTTTGTTCTTAATAGTATAAAACTCCTCTAAATGCTTTTAACAAAGATGGAGATCTTTTTAAAAAAAAAAGAAAGAAGAAAGAAAAAAAAGAAAAGAAATTCAAATCCTTTAAGCTACAAAGCTACAAACCAAGTCTTTCTTTTGTTTATTGTTGGGTCTTTTGTTTTATTTTTCTTTGTATTTCTGTCATCTGGGATAGTTACTGAAAATCAGACCTGGTGGAAATTAGAAATACAGAATATTAGTGGAGACTCCTGAATCAGTTTCACATTGTGGTCCTAAAAGAAGAAGAAGAGGACTTCTTTCACTCAAGAGGAAAAACCTTGGGTGTTCTTGAAGCTGCTGATCATGAGCTAAACTTTGTAAAGATCCTCCGTAAAGCTTTGCGGAATGAAGGAGAGTGGATGCTGCTTTGGCGACTACTCTACCAAGAACAAGGTCAGATTACAGTTCACAGAGGACAACCGTAGGAACAAGCACCCTGAAAGCCACGGTTTGTTATTCCAACTTACGAGCTTCGTGTTACTCTTCAACCTTCTGCCACAGCCCCCAGCTACTTCACAATTTGGTCTGTTCTGCTGGGTTAATGTGCAGACTGAAGTGATGGGGGAAGAGAAATGCCAAAAGCTCTGTTGATCTATTAAAGAAAAAATATGATTTAGCTTTTGCTTTTGGAAATGATATCTGGATTTTTTAAAGATATGCATGAATATAAAAATTCATGAAAGTGAAAATTTTTTACCAACTGAAAAACAGCTAATAATCATGGTGTTGTTAGGACTCTAGTCACTGCTTTTTAATAAGGTTTATTTTATTATTATTCTAATTCTGTGCATGTGTCTGTGTGGGTATGTGTGTATGAGTGCAGTTTTCTCCAAAGGCCAGAGGTCTCAGATCCCTTGGAGCAGGAGTTACAAGTGATTATGAAGCACCTAACTCCTGACTCATGGCCATTCTAAGTGTTATACATGTTATTAACCCCAGAATATGTCTCTAGTTTCTCATGTTTATCCCCTTGAGGAAAATCTAGCCTTACATGAATAAATTTTTTTGATTAAAGTTCATTTAATGATTCAAAATAAAAGGCAAGAAACAACTATCTTTAATATAAGTGCTTATCAAGTAATTATTAAGTCTAAGAAGGTCTTAGCTAAGAACTTTCTATGTGACTTGCTTTTTCTGGCCAGTTGATTATGCTTTGTGTGAAAACTAGAAGGAACTTGGGTTTGTACGGTATTTTAAACAAAATATCACACAACCTCAAGAACAATTTTAGTTATGGAATGACCAAACTAGTAAGTCATTAGTCCTTAAGAATTTTTTCTCAGTATTGTAGAGATTCAGTAAACATAACTCTGTGTTTGAAAAACTTATGCGCTATGATTATTCTTTACTTCCAAAAGCATGTTGAAAATAATATTTAAATGATCAGTCATAACTATTGATTAAAATAAAACTATTTTAATGTCAATTAATCAAGAAATTTCTTAAGTTAAATTTTAAAATTCTAGTTTAGCTGATGTAGTCATACTGTGGTACTGACAACTGAATTAATTTTATCCACTCGTGCTGCCTAAATGGCCTCAGCAGGAATTCCTGCCCTACTTACCTCTTATTAGCTGTATGGTCTAGATTAATTTTCTTTTTTCTTTTTTTTTTGGATTTCAAAAAAATATAAACGTTTAATGAGTAAAAGAATCAAACCAAATTGCTTCAGGATAGTATGTCCGGGGTTAATAGGAAAGCCGCTGACTCCAAGAAGGCAGGCAGGTCCAGTTCTAACCCTCAAGTTTTCTACCACTTATTAATAGTAGCTATCACATTTTTACTTGGTATTGAGTATTTTACTTTGCATTGAGTATAATTTATAAGGGTTTTGTATAAACGATTTGTTCATTACTTACAACTCTATGAAGACGCTACTATTGTCACTGTTAGTTGGCTTTCCATTACTGTAATGACGTCTCTAAGATAATTAGATTAAAAAAAAACTGTTTTCATTCATAGTTTTGGTGATTTCAGTCCCATTCCAGCTATTGCATTGTTTTAATGACTGTGATGATCCAGGACATAGAGTAGGAGTGTATTATAAAGGGAACTGCTCACCTCGCAGCAGCCAAGAAGCAGAAGAGACCAGCATCCATGATCCTCTGGAATGTGCACCCCAGGGACGTAAGGCCTTCAACTAGGTCCCATCTCTTAAAGGTTCCACCATCTCCCAACAGTGTCATGGGCTGGGAATGAGCCTGTAACAGGGGTCTCTGTGGAACACTCATCCAAACAATGGTTTTCCCTACACCAGAGTTTCTACAATTGAGGAAACAGAGATCCAGAAAATGTAAGATTACTGTCTGATTGCCCAGAGCTGTAGAGTATAGCAATGACATAAGCTCATAGGGTGCTCCAGGACCCCTCCCATTCCTGATGACTATAAGTCCTCTAAAAACAGGTGTTTAGGTGATCAGTGTGTTATGGTCTGAAGTATATTTACAAACATGTGTGATTAAAATATGCACAAAATTCTGGGAATAATAAAGTCTTTTTTATTACTAAACATAGTTGATGAATCACACATGCCCTAAACCATATAAATATTTCCAAATTTTCCCAAGAATGTCACTTGTTTCAGTTACTGGTGATAGCGCTCTCAGACCTTATGTCTGTAAACTTTTGCATACGGAAAATGAGAAAACAATACTCATTGGCCTTCCAGTTTAAGATGAGACAATAATGGCTAAGAATGAAACCACCCAGAGGAGATGGGTATTCCCATCTTAATTAACATAATTGCCTCTCCATTAAACATAGACAGGTTCATTGGCCGACATTATCTAAACCCTCTTTTGCTAAAGCTCTAGTCCCAACTGGTTCCAGATTTTGTCAAGTTTACAGTTAAAACAGACCATCATGCTGGCATATTAAAAAATAAGAATAATATAAAGAGAAAAAAAGTCAATGGCTAACAGTCACCTGCCATTATTTTTCCTAGGCTAATTCAAGTAGAAGACTAAGTGGGAGTTATGGTAATCTGTGGGCACATATTTCGAGATGGCACAAAAGCCATTACCCGGGCCCGAGCTGATCACGTAGCTCTGCAGACAAGCTGTCTGTGCCCTTAACAAAAGCCAGGATGTCTTGCTCCTAACTTCTTTTGTTAAAGTGTGGATTACCTGAGAAGAGATGTTTGACTGAAACTGGTCAGGATGTTTGGAGCTTCTTTCCTTTTGTAATTTGGAGGATGTCTTATAGAGATGCTAATTCAGGGCCTACCTGACTGCCTGATGCGAACATGATCTGAGCCCAGCCCCCTGGTTGCCTAGGCAACAGCCTTTGTGTGTACCCGCTCATTTGGTGTGGGTATATAAGATGTTTGGAGAATAAACGGAGAGGCTGGCCTTTTCCATGATGATGGTGTAAGCTGTGTCAGTTATTTTCCTCGCGACCCCGTTTCAGCGGTTTATGGAATTAGAGAATTTGTGTTGGACCCACACGGGCTCCGACAGTAATCAATTAATATGAGGAAAAACTCTAGCCCCAGATGGAGATGGAGGGAAATACTAGTGCTATACTCCATGGCTATAAATGTACCGTCCTCATCCAGGGCCTTTCTCCTCTCATCTGTAGCATTTACTGAGAGAGTAAAATGAAGTGTTCCAGTTAAAATATTTACAGTGGCTCAAAATGTCTTTACTCACTTGGCCTACAAGATGGCTCGGTAGGTAAAGATCTTTGCTATACAGGCCTGACAACCTGAATTCAGTCTCTAGATCCCAGATTAAAGTTTATAGAAATTACCGATTCCATAGAGATGTCTTCTGACATTCACACACACACCACGACACACAGGCAGACACACACAAACACATACACACACATACACACACACACCATACACATAAAAATTTCTTAATGATTATTGTTTTCTTTAAGTGAAAAACTATCTTTTCCTTTAAAAAGAAATGATATCAGAGATGTGAATCAATTAAACTAGAAATAATATTTTACCAGGTATTATGAGAATATAATAAAAATATAAATTGTAACGACAAATACTCAAGACAGGAAAGGCTGCTAAATAAACCCATCCATTTGTCTATGTTTGAGATGCATAATCCTTGCTTTTTTATGTCAATGGTGACTAAATACTATGTGCTGACAGACGAGTCACAAGAACATGTATCAAGTATTTAAGAAAAAGTAAATTGGTTGTAAATTTTCTAAAGGATAAAAAGGCCACCTTCATTGATTTGTGTTTTCACAAATCGAGAAACTATGACATTATTTCGTTTGAACTCCAGAACACTTCAGCTCTTCACAAAATGAAAATCCACCGTGGGAACATGGTTTGAAGAACCTATCAGATAAAATCCAAATTGCTTGTCCTGACCTTCGAAATGCCCTCAGTTTGGGTCCAACTGATGCCTCGGAAGTTTCCTCACTGGAACCCTCTGCTCTGCTCAGATTAGTCTGTGGGCCTCCGGCTAATTGCCTTCCTGCTTATCGCCGCACCTGCTCCCCTGTTCTTCCTGAACCAAAGTGACAAATTGCAGTGCTGCAGCTTCAGGCTATGAAGAAATGCAGACCTTTAAGAACCAAACCTTATAATTTTTCAAATGAAGCTTTTGTTAGTCAGCTTTCCAATGCTACAAATAACATTGGAAATAGTGAACTGGAAAGTAGAAAGGGTTTGTGTTGGATCACAGAAGGTTTTGGTTGTGACGTTCTGGATCTTGTTGCTTTTTCATTCTAGTGGCACAACATATCATGGAGGCAACCCTTGGCTGCAGATGCCCACTTACAGGAGAGAGAAAGAGACACACACACAGAGAGAACAGTGTACTACAGTCCTTTACAATAAGGCACTCTTAAAGGTGACCCATCCCATTTTGACAACACCAAACTGAAGATCATACAGGTAACATGTGGGCCTCTAGGAAATTCCCTGTCCAAACTCTAGCAAACCTGGAACTCTGAAGATTGCCATAAAATGCAGTTTTATAACCAGTTAAAACAATTAAATGAATTAAACACAGTAACATTTGTGACTGGTGAGAATGTTTACATCATACAGAGCCTAAATTGAACACCAGCTTCTAAGAAGCACCTCAGTTGCTGCAAATGAAGAATCTTAAGTATCTGTTCTGTTTCCCATTGTTTCTTCTGGCCTCCCCTTCCTTGTGCTTTCACAATTCTCTTTAGCATTTATTTTTAGCACATATTAATGGGTTGGTTTATACTACTGCACCCTGAATTTTTCTGGTAAGTTCTCAGAGAATGGTGATCAAATCCTGGAAGGATTTTGTGCTTGGAGTTTTCTTTCTGAAGTTAGAACACACATAATTTGAAAAAATGAGTAAATTATTCACATCAAAGCTTCTTTTCAGAATTCTGTTGACATAATAACCATCATCTGTTTGTTCAATAAATTCCTTTTGCTTTTTTTTTTTACTTTTCTATGTATTCTGTCACTATTCTATAGGAAGAAATCTAAAAATCTAAAATTTTTTTCTACCAATACTCCAGTTTCAGGAAGGGATAATTGACAAGTATACATACAAAGCACATGGATCCAGACTTGAGATTTATTCTAAGCCAAGTGATGTGTCCTTTTCCTCCCAGCACTGAGACCTCGGGCTTTGGTAGGTAGAATTGTTTGGAAGAACTGTTCACTTGTATGCCTCCTTCATCTTCTGACTTGATAATTTCTGTTTTATCATCAGAAACCGTATTTGATTATATTATCAATTGTATTCTAAACTACATCAAAATTAAGCTAAAGTAAATTGTTTCTGCATAAAGACATTTTAATATTCTTTCATCTGTCATAGCTGGATTCCTCTAGCATTAGGAAATAGACAAATTACTATGTGCTGGAACAACGTGGTTTTCTATTTTGGTCCACATGACCTTCCTTAGCCATGCAAATGCATCCTATATTGATTTGGTTGTACCAGTCCATTATTGATTCCAGGAGATTTTCTTTATAGTTCAAATCAATGTCCTCATTGTAAAGCAATGCGCTTTGGATTTTATAGCAACTTGGGGCTCTTGCAATTTATGAGAAATGGCCATGAACTTGTCCAGGAACATAAGCTTCATGTGGGACAATGCTTACTAACCTGTTGAAGCACCTTGGTTAGGGATTAATTAATTTCTGGGGTTTCTGCTTGTCAATATGTAGCATGAGGGTTATAATACATACCATTGAGTTCTAGAAGTATTCAAAGACTTCTGGAAGCAATACATACGAAAGAAGGTTGTCACTCATTTTCTCTCTTCATTCCCTCCTTTCTGCTCTTCTGAAATGAGAATGTGTGGAATATGACTACTCATCCTCAAAAGGATGTAATTTGGAGAAAGGTGTTTTTATTGGGTTCTTGCTGTGAAATAATCCTTTTGTACACTGTGAAGGTGTGCTGCTCTCATTGTTAATAAAGAGCTGGTTTGTCAAAAACTAGGCAGGAAAAGGTTAGGTGGGACATGAGGATAAAAAGGGAGTGCAAGGTAGAAGACGTGGAAGTCACCAGCGAACTCAGAGGAAGCAGGAAATGAACATGCCATGATGAGAAATGGTTACACCATGTGGTAAAGTGTAGCTAAGAAACATGGGTAATTGAAGTTGTAGGGGCCAGATAGTAAGAAGCCTAAGCTATGAATGAGTATTTATAATTAATTATGCCTCAGTTTGGGGTTCTTTTATTTTGGTTTGGTTTTGAGATTTTTGTTGTTGTGACAAAGACAAGGAAGAGCTTCTGGAGAGATGCGGAAACACAATGGGTTTCAAGGAAAGTTCTGTATTTTCTGTCCTGGATGTCTCTGAGAAGGAAAATGATCAGTCTCCGCCATAGACAATTTCTACATTCATCCACACTGAGTGTGTGTGACATATGATTATAAGGTTGAGAGAAAGCTTCAAAGATTCTTCCAATCCTTTTCCTCTTTGACAGACTTTTCAAATGTCTGCTAAAAATAGCTATTCAGCCCTTACTGTAGAGAAATAGTTTACTCACTGCCCATAGATAATATATTGAGCTGTCTTCTTTTGTCTGTATAGTTTTGTTTTAATATATGCCCTGGATTACTAGCAAACAATACACAGTGTCCCATGTACTAATAAAAGCCTGGCATTAGAGATCATCAGTAGCTCTTTTCCAAGTCCAGTTGAATCCAGTCATTTTCTATACCCTTCACCTTGGCTTCCCTTTGATTTACACTTGGAAACAAATTTATGCTGGAAATATATTTTCCTTCAGTGAATTAACATCATCTCTAATTTCTTTTATTGAAAAATTACTTGTAAAACTAAGGGTCAGACTTTTATATGTGAAAGGCATGTATTGGAAGAGATGAATGGTCTTCAATTAAAAGTGAAGGCAAACCTGTTGAGTGAGTTACTTTTACACAAGGTCTGCTTTAGGCACCAATGGCCATATCATTCATCTTCTAAAGCAGAATACTTTGGAGAGAGAAAGGCCAGAGAGCTATTGATAATTACAGTGGGACAGTAGTGATGAACTAAACCATCTCCCACTTAGGCACACAATCTTCCTATCCTATCTTTACCTAAATTCACTTGCAAAAAAAAGAGAAAGAAATGACGAGAGGACCTCTTTAAAGTGATACTTTTAAAAGTTAGCTTGCCCAGTGCATGGTTGATAGACATCCAGAAGGACTAGTTTGAAAAAGTGTTCCTGCAGCTCAGCCTGTTGGGGCGCTGGGACCGAATCCGAATCGGGAGGGCAACCAGGAGGGCGGTAGTTCCTTTGTCTCAATAGCCTGCCTGCAGCAAGCAAGGCAGGCCCTTTGTGTATGAGCTACCCAAGCAGCACGGAGATCTGATCTGGGCATCAGGAGAGCCAGCATTGGGGTGAGTGAGTTTCTGACCCGTGGCAGCAGCCCGGGACAGGGAACTCAGACGTTCCTCATCCCTCCTACACTTCCTGGTCATCCTGCAGGGGCTATACTGCCTGATACCTCCTCTCTCTTCCTATCCCACCCAGCTTGCATCCAGAACCCTCCCCCTGTCAGCCACTCTCCCCTCTTTGGCCACATAACATCTCCCAGCTCAGCCTGTTGGGGTGCTGGGAAGGAATCCGAATCGGGAGGGCAACCAGGAGGGTGGTAGTTCCTTTGTCTCAATAGCCTGACTGCAGCAAGCAAGGCAGGCCCTTTGTTTATGAGCTACCCAAGCAGCAGGGAGATCTGATCTAGGCACCAGGAGAGCCATCACTGGGGAGTGACATCACTGGGAAGGTACAACAGTGGGCAAAGAAACCTGATCCTGTAAAAGAAGATCCATAGGGGAGCATTCTGAGGAAGAGATGGGCAGGCGCCAATGCAAGAATTCACCCAACAATCTGAAAAACAACATGAAACCACAAGAACCCAGTGACCTCACAACAGGAGGACAGGAACACCTTAATCAAGAAGAAGTAGAAAAAATTGACTTTATGAAAGTGATAGAGGCCCTTAAACAGCATGTAAAAAACGCCCTTATAGAAATGGATGAGAAGTATAACAGAAAGTGTGAAGAAATGAGAAAATCAGTGAATGATACCCTAGGAAACCAAGGAAAAACAATCAAGCAGATAATGGAAACAGTTCAAGACGTGAAAACCGAAATGGAGGGAAGGAAGAAAACACAAACAGAGGGCCGGCTGGACATGGAAAATCTAGGTAAACGAAGAGACTACAGAAACAAGCATAACCAACCAAATACAAGAGATAGAAGAAAGAGTCTCAGATTCTGAAGATACCATAGAGAAAATAAACGCACTGATCAAAGAAAACAGCAAGTCCAACAAACTCTCATCACAAAACATTCAGGAAATCTGGGACACAATAAAAAGACCAAACCTAAGAATAATAGGTGTAGAAGAAGGGGAAGAAGTGCAGCTCAACGGTCCAGAAAATATATTTAATAAAATTATAGAAGAAAATTTTCCAAACCTAAAGAAAGATATACCTATGAAGGTTCAAGAAGCATACAGAACATCAAATAGTCTGGATCAAAAAAAAAAATCCCCTCGCCATATAATAATCAAAACACAAAGCATACAGAATAAAGAAAGAATATTAAGAGCTGCAAAGGAAAAAGGCCAAGTTACTTATAAAGGTAAACATATCAGACTTACAACTGACTTCTTTATGGAACCCAAGAAAGCCAGAAGGTCCTGGATAGAGGTACTCCAGAAACTAAGAGACCATGGATGCAAGCCCAGACTACTATACCCAGCCAAGCTTTCGTTCACTATAAATGGAGAAAACAAAATTTTCCAGGATAAAAACAAATTTAAACAATACGTAGCCACAAATCCAGCCTTACAGAAAGTAATAGAAAGAAAATCACTAACCAAGGAGTCCAACAATAACCACAATAACTCAGACATCTAGAGAACCTTCACCAGCACAATCCGAAGAAGGGATACACACAAACTCTACTACCAAAAATGTGACCGGAGTTAACAACCTCTGGTCATTAATATCACTTAATGTCAATGGGCTCAACTCACCTATAAAAAGGCACAGGCTAAGAGATTGGATACGAAAACAGGATCCAACATTCTGCTGTTTACAAGAAACACACCTCAACCACAAAGACAGGCACCTACTCAGAGTAAAGGGCTG